>JAQZBX010096939.1:0-11744 GCA_029593785.1 Cabassous unicinctus
TTTAATGTGATGTGTTACATAAATAAATTTTCTTAGGTTGAACTACCCTTGCATTCCTGGAATGAAGCCTACTTGATCATAGCGTATAATTCTTTTATTGTGCTGTTAGATTCAATCTGCAAGTATTTTGTTGAGAATTTTTGCATCTATATTCTTAAGAGAAATTGGTCTGTAATTTTCTTTTTTTTATAGTATCTGTATCTGGCTTTGGTATTAAGGTGATGTTGGCTTCATAGAACGAGTTAGGTAGTGTTCCCTCGTCATCAATTTTTTTTTTGCATGAGTTTGAGCATTTGAGCTGGATTGGTATTAATTCTTCTTGGAATGTTTGGTAAAATTCACCTATGAAGCCATCTGGTTCTGTGCTTTTCTTTGTTAGGAGGTTTTTGATGATTGACTCAATCTCTACTTGTAATTGGTCTGTTGAGGTTGTCTATTTCTTCTAGAGTCACTGTAGGTTGTCTGTGTGTTTCTAGGAATTGGTCCTCATCTAGGTTATCTAATTTGTTGGCATAGAGTTGTTCATAGTATCCTCTTATGGTCCTTTTTATTTCTGTGAGGTCAGTAGCAACACCCCCCTCTCATTTCTGAATCTATTTATTTGTGTCTTCTCTTTTTTATTCTTTGTCAGTCTAGCTAAGGGTTTGTCAATTTTATTGATCTTTTCAAAAAACTAATTTTTGGTATGGTTAATTTTCTCTATTGTTTTTTTTATTCTCAATTTCATTTATTTCTGCTCTACTTTTTGTTATTTCTTTCCTTCTGCTTGGTTTGGGATTAGTTTGTTGCTCTTTTTTTAGTTCTTCCAGGTGTGCATGCAGGGAGGTCTTTGATTTTAGCTCTTTTCTTCTTTTAATATATGTGTTTAGGGCTATAAATTTCCTTCTCAGCACTGTCTTTGCTTCATCCCATAAGTTTTTTTTAATATATATTTTTTATTAGAGAAGTTGTGAACTTACAGAACAATCATGCACAATGTGCAGAATTTCCATACAACACCCCATGACCAACACATTACATTATTGTGGTACATTTGTTACATATTATGTGAGAACATCATCAGACTATTACCACTAAATATGGTCTATAGCATACATTTGGTATATTTTCCCATACCCCCTATTATTAACCCAGTATCTTCTTTCACATTGATGCAAGAATATCACAATATTGCTATTAGCTATAGTACATAAATTACATTAATTGTATTTTTCCCATGCATCTCCCTATTCTTACCACCTTGTAATAATGATATACATTTGTTCTAGTCCATAGAACATTCTTGTATCTGTACTATTAACCACAATCCTCATATACCTCCAGGTTCACTATGTTTTTCAGTCCCTAGGTTATCATCCCATAAATTTTGATATGTTCTGTTCTTGTTTTCATTGGTCTCAAGATATTTACTCATTTCCCTTGCAATTTCTTCTTTGTCCCACTTTAAGAGTATATTATTGAACTATGGACTAAAATAAACTTACTAGTATTCTACTATAGACTACTTGTGATTCTAGCAATGGAAGAAATACCATTGTTGTGGAGGCAATGACCCATGGATGTTCTGGGGTTAGGGAGAGGGAAAAACAGGTATAATAGGGGGCTTTTTCGGGACTTGGGAATCATCTGAATGACATTACAACGACAGATACAGGGCGTTATATATCCAGCCATAACCTACAGAGTTAAATGGGAGGGAGTGTAAACTACAATGTAAACTATAATCCATGCTTAGTGGCAATGCTGCAAAATGTGTTTATCAATTGCAGTGAATGTACCACACTGATGAAAGATGTTGCTAATGTGGGAAAATGTGGGAGGTGTGGGGAGCAGGGCATATGGGAATCCCCTATATATTCTCCATAACATTTATGTAATCAAAGTATCTTTTAAAAAACAAAAAAAGTGGGGGGAAAAAAAGAGTGTCTTATTGGGAGCAGATGTGGCTCAAGCAGTTGAGCACCCACCTCCACGTGGAAGGTCCAGGGTTCGGTTCCGGTGCCTCCTAAAGAAGACAAACAACGAACAGACAACAAGCAGACAACAAGCAAAAACAATGAGCAAACAGATGAGGGAACCATCTCGGGGTCAGGGGGTGGAGACTGTATTATTTAATTTCCATATATTTTTGGATTTTCCAGTTCTCTACTTGTTATTGATTTCCAGTTCATTCCATTATGGCCGGAGAAGATGCTTTGTATAATTCCAATCTTTTAAAATTTATTGAGACTTGTTTGCAATTCAACATGTGGTCTATCCTGGAGAATGATCCATGTGCACTTGAGAAGAACATATATCCTGCTATTTCGGGGTGCAATGTTCTGCATATGTCTGTTAGGTCTAGTTCATTACTCCTATTATTCAAGTTCTCTGTTTCCTTTTTGATCTTTTGTCTAGAGGCTCTATCTATTAATGAGATATTAAGTCTCCAACTGTTATTGTGGAGGTGTCTATTTTTCCCTTCAGTTTTCCAGTGTTTGCCTCATGTATTTTGGGGCACTGTGGTTAGGTGCATAAATATTTATGATTGTTATTTCTTCTTGGTGGAGTGCCCCTTTTATTAATATATAGTATCCTTCTTTGTCTCTTATAACAGCTTTTGACTTAAAGTTTATTTTTTCTGGTATTAGTGTACCTGCCCTAGCTCTTTTCTGGTTACTATTTGCATGGAATGTCTTTTTCCAACCTTTTACTTTCAACCTGTTTGTGTCTTTGGGTTTAAGGTGAGTTGCTTGTGAACAGCATATAGTTGGATAATGCTTTTTAAAATATACATTCTGCCAATATTTGTCTTTTGATTGGGAGTTTAATCTATTAACATTCAATGTTATTATTGTATAGTAGTTCTTACTTCAGCCATTGTCCTTTGGTTTTTATATGTCATATCTTTTATGACTCTCTTTTCCTTTATTGCAACCTCATTTTCTGTATAGTTGATCTTTTTTTTAAACAAATCATTTTACTGATACATATTAATAAAGCATAAATCCATCGAAAGTGTACAAACAATGGTATTCGGTATAATCACGTAGTTGTGCATTCCTCACTCCAATAATTTCTACAGCATTTTTGTTATTCCAGTAATAATAATAATAATAATAATAATAATAAAACACAAAACCCAACCAAACAAAACTCATCACCTCTCAATCTCTCAATGCTTCCCCTGCCATACGTAGCTGCTATTCTGTTTCCTTCTCTCTAGTTAATTAGTATTTATATTTTGTAAAAACAGTCTTATATATGCAATATCACCAATATGCATATTTTACATGAAGTTTCACTATGTTATACAGTCCTGTATTACATTTTTTAGCTTTCCTTCTAGTACTATAAATGTGCTTAGGCTTTCTTTTTCAACCACTGTCATAGCCATAAAATAGCTCTGCTAGTCAAGAACAGCATGATGTGTTCTCACCCTTTCCATTCATTTCCAAAGATTTACAAACAATCTTTTAACCAATTCTGCACAGATTAAACATCAGCTTTCCATTCTCCACCCTCAATCTATTTTCTGGTGACCTATACTGTAATTATTAATTAATGAGTTTACATAATATATTTAGTGCAATCATACAGTACTTGTCCTTTTGTGTCTAGCTTGCTTCATTCAACATATCCATGTTGTCATATGCTTCACGACTTTATTTCTTCTTACTGCTACATAATATTCCATCGTGTGTATACACCACAATTTGATTATCCATTCCATCAGTTGATGGATACCTGGGTTGTTTCCAGCTTTTGGCTATCATGAACAATGGCTATGAACATCAGTGTGCAGATGTCTATTCGTGTCACTGCTCTCGGTCCTTCTGGGACCTAGCAATGGTATTGCTGGATCACCTGGCAACTCTATATTCAACTTCCTTAGGAATTGCCAGACAGTGCTCCACAATGGCTGTACCATTCTTCATTCCCACCAATAGTGAATAAGCATTCCTATCTCTCCACATCCTCTTCAACATTTACAGTTTTCCGATTTTTTAATAACGGTCAGTCTAACAGATGTGTAATGATATCTAATTGTTGTTTTGATTTGAATTTCCCTAATCACTAGTGATGTTGAACATTTTTTCATGTGTTTCTTCACCATTTGTACTTCTTCTTTGGACAATTGTCTTTTCAAGTCTTTTGCCCATTTTTAAACTTGATAGTTTGTCTTTTTATTATTGAGTTGTATGATCTCTTTATATATCATGGATATTAAACCCTTATCAGATATGTGATTGCCAAATATTTTCTCCCATTGAGCTGGCTGCCTTTTCACCCTTTTGACAAAGTCCTTCAAAGTGCAAAAGGGTTTAATTTTGAGGAGGCCCCATTTATCTATTTTTTCTTTTGTTGCTCATGCTTTGGGCATAAGGTTTAAGAAACTACTGCCTACCACCAGGTCTTGAAGATGTTTTCCTACATTTTCTTCTAGGAGTTTTATGGTTGTTTCTTTTAGATTTAAGTCCTTGATCCATTTTGAGATGATAAGGTGTGAGACAGGGGTCTTCATTCTTTCTTTTGCAGATAGATATCTAGTTCTTCCAGCACCATTTATTGAATAGACTGTTCTGGCCAGCTGGATGGGCTTAACAGCCTTGTCAAAAATCACTTGACTGTAGATGTGAGGGTCTATTTCTGAGTTATTGATTCAGTTCCATTGGTCAATCTGTTTGTCTTTATGCCAGTGCCATGCTGTTTTTACCATTGTAGCTAAGTAATATGCTTTAAAGTCAGGAAGTGAGAGTCCTCCAAATTTGTTCTTCTCTTTTAAGACATTTTTGGCTATTTGGAACCCCTTACTCTTCCAAATAAATTTAATTATTTGGCTTTTCAATTTCTGCAAAAAAAAGGCTGTTGGGATTTTTATTGGGATTGTGTTGAATCCGTAAATCAGTTTGGATAGAATTAACATCTTAATGATATTTAGTCTTCCAATCCATGAACACAGAATTTCCTTCCATTTATTTGTCTTCTTCAGTTTCTGTTAGCAATGTTTTGTAATTTCCTGAATATAGGTACTTTATGTCCTTGGTTAAGTTTATTCCTAAATATTTGATGTTTTAGTCGTTATTATAAATGGATTTTTTTTTTGTTTCCTCCTCAGATTGCACATCAGTAGTGTATAGAAAGACTATTGATTTTTGCATATTAATTTTGTATCCCACCACTTTGCTGAACTCATCTATTAATTCTAGTAGCTTTGCTGTGGATTTTTCAGTATTTCTAGATATAGGATCATATCATAAGCAAATAGTGAAAGTTTTATTTCTTCCTTTCCTATTTGGGTGGCTTTTATTTCTTTATCTTTGCCTAATTGCTCTAGCACAATATTGAATAACAATGCTGACAGTGGGCTTCCTTGTCTTGTTCCTGATCTCAGCAGGAAAACTTTCAGTCTTTCACCATTTCAATCTTTCACCATTGAGTACAATGCTAACTGTAGGTTTTTCATATATGCACTTTACCATATTGAGAAAGCTTCCTTCTATTCCTATCTTTTGGAGTGTTTTTATCAAGAAAGGGTTGCTGTATTTCATCAAATGCCTTTTTTGCATCAATGAAGAGGATCATGTGATTTTTCTTCTTCAATTTATAATGTGCTTTACTATATTAATTAATTATATTGCGTTCAACCACCCTTGCATACCTGGGATAAAACCCAATTGATTGTGGTGTATAATTCTTTTAGTGTGCTTTTGAATTTGGTTTGCAAGTATTTTATTAAGGATTTTTGCATTCATATTCATTAGAGATATTGGTCTGTAATTTTCCTTTTTCACAGTATCTCTATCTGGTTTTGGTATTAGGGTGATGTTGGCTTTAGAATGAGTTTGGTAGCATTCTTACCTGTTCAATTTTTTGGAAAAGCTAGAACAGGATTGGTATTAAATCATCTTTGAATGACTGGTAGAATTCACCTATGAAGCCATTTTGTCCCAGGCTTTTCATCTTTGGAGGTTTTTGACAACTGTTTCAATCTCTTCACTTGTGATTGGTTTGTTGAGGTCTTCTATTTCTTCTAGGGTCAGTGTAGGTGACTCATGTGTTTCTAGGAATTTTTCCATCTGGTCTACATTGTCTAGTTTTTTTGGCATACAGTTGTTCATAGTATCCTCTTATGATCGCTCATATTTCTGTGGGGTCAGTGGTAATGTCCCCCTCTCATTTCTGATTTTATTTGTGTCTTCTCTCTTTTTCCTTTGTCAGTCTAGCTAAGAGTTTGTTGATTTTGTTGGTCTTCTCAAAGAACCAACTTTTAGTTTTGTTGATTCTATTGATTTTTTGTTCTCTATTTCTTTTATTTCTGTTCTGATCTTTACTATTTCTTTCCTTCAGTTTGGTTTGAGATTAGTTTGCTGTTCTTTTTCTAGTTCCTCCAGGTGTGCAGTTAGACCTTCAATTTTAGCTCTTTGTTCTTTTTTAATATAAGCATTGAGGGCTATAAATTTCCCTCTCAGCACTGCCTTTTTGGTGTCCCATAGGTTTTGATATGTTGTTTTCTCATTTTCATTTGTCTCAAGATATTTGCTGAATTCTGTTGTCGTTTCTTCTTTGACCCACTGATTATTTAAGAGTGTTGTTTAATCTCCATGTATTTATGAATTTTCCCTTTTTCTGTCCATTATTGATTTCCAGCTTCATTATATTATGATCAGAGAAAGTGTTTTTATAATTTCAATCTTTTAAAATTTATTGATACTTGTCTTGTGACCCAAAATATAGTCTATCTTGGAGAAGGATCCATGAGTACTTGAAAAGAATGTATATCCTGCTGTTTGGTGTGATATGTTCTATAGATATCTGTTAAGTCTAGTTCATTTACCATATTATTCCAGCTCTCTGTTTCTTTATTTATCCTCTGTCCAGATGTTCTATCCAATACTGAGAGTGGTGTATTGAAGTCTCCAACTATTATTGTAGAGACATCTATTTCTCCCTTTAGCTTTGCCAGTGTGTGCCTCATGTATTTTGGGGCACTCAAGTTAGGTGCAAAAATATTTAGTACAGTTATTTCTTCTTGGTAAATTGTCTCTTTTATTAATATATAATGACCTTCTTCATCCCTTATAACAGTGTTGCATTTAAAATCTGTTTTGTCCGATATTAGTATTGCTATTCCAGCTCTTTTTTGGTTACTATTTTCATGGAATATCTTTTTCCAACTTTTCACTTTTAACCTGGTTGTGTCCTTACATCTGAGGTGAGTTTCTTGTAGACAACATATAGATGGCTCATCTTTTTTTAAACATTCTATCAGCCTGTGTCTTTTGATTGGGGAATTCAAGCCATTAATATTCAACGTATTTACTGTAAAGGCATTACTTACTTCATCCATTTTGTCTTTTGGCTTTCGGTTGTCATATTGTACCGTTTGGCGTGTCTTTTTACCCTTCCTAATAATCTTCATTTCTACATTCTTCTCCAAGTCTCTTGCCCTTGTTTTTTTCCTTTCGGGCTGCAGCATTCCCTTTAGTATCTCTTGTAATTCTGATCTTTTGGTAACATATTCTATTAGTTTTTGTTTGTCTGTGAAGATTTTGAACTCACCCTCATTTTTGAAAGACAGCTTTGCTGGATGCAGAATTCTTGGCTGGCAGTTTTTCTCTTTCAGTGCCTTAAATACATCATGCCACTTTATTCTCTCCTCTGCGATTTCTGATGAGAGGTCAGAAATTAATCTTATCAAGGTTCCCTTGTATGTGATGCTTGCAGAATCCTCTCTTTACCTCTGATATTTGTCATTCTGAATAGTACATGTCTCAGGATAGGTCTATATGGATTTATTCTGTCTGGGGTGTGTTGTCCTTCTTGGATATTGATATTTACGTCTTTCATAAGGGTTGGGCAGTTTTCAGTCATTATTTCCTCAAATATTCTTTCTGCCCCTTTTGCATTCTCTTCTTCTTCTGGGACACCAATAATGCATATATTTGTGCATTTTGCTTTGTCATTCAATTCCCTGAGACCCTGTTCCATTTTTTCCATTCTCTTTTCTTTCTGTTCTGTATTTTCCAGTTCAGCTGTTCTGTCCTCAAAATTACTAATTCTGTCTTTGAGCAATTCAAATCTTCTCTTATGTGCCTCTGATGTATTTTTAATCTCATCCATCATGTCTTGCATTCCCATAAGGTCTGTTACTTTTCTTTGTAGGCTTTCAAATTGATCTTTATGCTCCCCCAGTGTCTTCTTAAAATCCTTTATCTCTTTAGTCATATTTTCTTTCAATTCTTTAAATTGATTTAGGAGAGTTGTGTGGTTATCACTGATTAATTGTTTTAAATTCTGTATCTCCTCAGGATATTTGTTCCTTTGGCTGGGACTTCTCTTCCTGTTTCCTAGTAAGCTTGTAATTTTTTGCCAATGTCTAGGCATCTGACTCTGTTGGTGAATTTACTCTGATGGCCAATTTCTCTCTCTTGCCTGTTGTTTTTTTTTTCACAGCTCTTCTTTGATATTTGGTTCAACTTATTCTAATTCTTTAAAATTTCCCAGCTTAAGTAATCAATATCATGACAGGGTCTTATTAATGGCGTGCAGATTTATTTCCCAGGAGTTAAGAGTCCAGAGAGAACCAAAAGCAGTTTATGTCCATGCAATTTCCAGATCGACCAGCAGATGGCGCTCATCTGTGCACAGAGGTGTTTCTTTCAATTTCTGTTTTCCTCGGTTTTGGTGTGACCAGAGCAGGATTCAAAGTGGGCTCTGCTGGCCAAATTCACTGAAGAAAAGCCCCCCAACTCCCCTTCCTTTTCCCTTGTAACAGCTGACAGGGCGGAAGATGTCTGTTCTCCTCTCAGTCAGCTGCAGTGAGCCAGGGATTTTACCCAAGCTTAATATCTTGGGGATGGGAGAGGGGAGCTCTTCCCTGCCACCAAGGAAGTTTGGTAACTCACAATTGTTGTTTCAGGTTCTTCATCTCTCTGTCCCTCACGCTCCTGGGAGTTGTAAAGCACTGTCCTGGTCAGCTGACCCCCAAAGCAGGTCCCTCAGCAACTTTTGACTCTTTCTCCATTGTTTTTGTGACAGTGTTAAGCCTTGCCTGCCTAATCCAACACCATCTTTTTACAGTTCCTATAGTTGATCTTTTGTGATGTATCTGACTGATCCCTTTCTCATTTTTGTTTCTGTATATTTTATTTTTATTTTTTATTTTTTTAAAGATTTATTTATTTACTTTATCCATTTTAAACCCCCCCTTCCCCATTTTTTGCTGTTTTGTGTCCATTTGCTGGGCAATTCTGTGTCTGTTTCCTGCCATCTCTTCTCATCCTCCTCCTCCAGTCTTCGCCAGAATTCGATCCTGGAGACTTCCGATGTAGGAGAGAGGTGTTCTGCCACCAGCGCCACCTAGGTTCCTGGTTTTCGGAGCATCTCGTCTTGTCTCTCCCCTGCGTCTCTCTCCTGCGTCTCTCTCCTGTTATGTCATCATCTTGCTGCCTGGCTCCTGGGGCCTGGCGGCTCACCGGCACACAGAGCCTGGCAGGCCATGCGCCTTCAGTATATATGTTTTTATTTTACCAGGAGGTCCCAGGGATCGAACCCAGGTCCCTCCATATGGCAGATGGACGCCCAACCATTTGAGCCACATCCGCCTTCCCGCCCCCCGTATATTTTAAATACTTTCTTTGTGGTTACCCTGAGGTTTATATTACACAACCTACATCTATAACCTACTAATTTGAAAAGATACCAACTTAGCTTCAATAGTCTACATGTTCTCTGCTTCCATATCCTCTGTTCCCTCCCGCCCCCCTTTTTTTGGTTTCTTTTTTTAAAAAGATTTATTTTGTTTATTTACTTCCCCCTTGTTGTTTGCACTCACTATGTGCTCTTTGTGTCTGTTCATTGTGTGCTCTTCTCCTTTTTTTTTCTTTTTTGAAGCACAGGACCTCCCATGTGGGAAGGAGACATCCAATGGCTTGAGCCACCTCTACTCTCACTTGTTGCGTCTCTCATTATGTTTCCTTGTTGTGTCTCTTCATTACATCATCTAGCTGCATCATCTTGTTGCATCATCTCATTGAGTCATCTTGTTGCATCAGCTCACCATGCCAGCCTGTTTCATCAGCTTGCTGTCTTGCTTGTCATCTTTAGGAGTCACCAGGAACCGAACCCAGGACCTCCCGTGTGGTAGCCTGGCACCCAACTGCTTGAGTCACATCCACTTCCCTGTTTCCCCTCTTTATGTTTTTTTTTTCCCACTTCACCACTTTATATTTTGCATGTCCATTATCAAGAAATATACCTTTTTCTTGTTATACTTTATTCTGGCTCTTATAGGAATTAAAAAGTAGAGTTGAATATTGAGGATACAATTCCATTGGGTTTTGCATTTACCTTTTTAGCTACCTTTATGGATGATCTTGATTTCTTCACACTACTCCAAGCCACTTTCTCCTGTCTTTTCCTTTCAATCTACAGAACTCCCTTTAGTAATTCTTGTAGGGGAGTCTTTTGGTGATGATCTCTCTCAGTTTCTGTTTATCTATGAATATTTTAAACTCTACCTCATTTTTGAAGGACAGCTTTGCCAGATAAAGAATTTTTGGCTGGCAGTTTTTCTCTTTCAGTACCTTAAATATATCATAATAGTGCCTTCTCATCTCCATGTTTTCTGATGAGAAATTGGCTCCTATTCTTTTTGATGATTCCTTGCATGTGACAAATCACTCTTCTCTTGCTGTTTTTAGAATTCTCTCTTTATCTTTGGCATTTGACATTCTGATTAGTATGTGTCTTGGAGTAGGTCTATTAGGATTAATTTGTTTGGAGTACGTTATGCTTCTTGGACATGCATATTTATGACCTGCATAGGAGTTGGGAAATTTTTGGCCATTATTTCTTCAAATATTCTTTCTGCCTCTTTTCCCTTCTCTTCTTCTTATGGGACACCCATGAAGTATATATTTGTGTATTTTGTGCTGTCATTCAAATCCTGAGACACTGCTCAATTTTTTCTATTCTTTTCTCTATCTGTTCTTCTGACTGGATGATTTTTATTGTTCCGTCATCTCGTTTGCTGATTCTTTCTTCTACCTGTTCAAATCTGCTGTTGTATACCTTTACTGTATTTTTAATCTCCACTATTGTGCCTTTCATCCCCATGATTTCTGTTATGTTTCTTTTTATACTTTCAAATTCTTCTTTATGCTCACAATATTGTCTTCTTAATATCCTTTATTTCTTGAATTTATTTAGGAGATTTGTTTGAACTTTGATTAGTTATTCCAAATTTTGTGTCTCCTTTGAAGTTTTCATCTGTTCCCTTGACAGAGCCATATCTTCCTGTTTCTTAGTATAGCTTGTAATTTTTTTTGCTAATGTCTAGGTACCTGATTATCTTGATGAGTTAAATCTGAAGTTCAGTTTCTTTCTCTTGTCTAGGGTTTTATTGTTGATTGGCTTTGTGTTAAGATTCTTCTTGGATGCTTGGTCCAACTATTCTAGACCTTTAGAATAGCCTGTGTTTATTGATCAGATTTTCTCAGCTCTTCTTCATCTTGCCTTGGATATGTGGTACAGCTTTTAAGGTTGTACTTTTTGTGTAATTGTTTTACCTTCTCTGTTATTTCTCTGGGTATCTTGATCTGTTCTGTTTGTTTTTATGCAGAATTTTCTCCCCAGCTCCTGTGATTTGTTTAAATTCTCTCCCTTGCTCAGTGCCCCATTTTGCTTTACTCCTTTCAGTTCTGTAACCCTCCTGTCTTACAGCAGTTTAATTTAATCCCATAACTTTTTTCTCCTCTGTG
>JAQZBX010096940.1:0-11744 GCA_029593785.1 Cabassous unicinctus
TTCAAAAAATATTTTCCAAATGTACTAGGAACATTGTAAAGAGGCAACAGAATGCCAATTAAGATACTACCCTATCAAAATCACATAAGAAAACAAAAAGCAACACTCTTAACTATTAGTTATTTGCAAATGAAGTAGAACATTACTGTAGATACATGCAAAATTCTGACATCAGATTTTAATTTGATTTGAAAAGTGCTTTTGTGATAAAGACACATACAATACAAAATGGTGAAAAAATTTTGTGTTCTTTGATTTCCAAAGCCAAATGTCACTCCCTGCCACATGTCTTCTAATCTCATTTCCATGTGTGTGCCCTTGCACCATTTGAAGCAAGTTAATAGTTTCATCAGCTTGTATCTTTGCCTTTTCGGTTCAATAAATTGAGTTCAACCATGGTCATTTCATACATACGTAATTCAAACAAAGGTCCATATAATTTCAATTCCATAGCATTTTTAAAAATTTTCTTTGCATGGGTGTTTAAATAGTTCTGTTATGAATATTGTCCCTGCACAGTTCTGAATTGTCCTTTTATAAAAAGTGATATTCTAGTTTCTTCACCATGTAGTGATTATCAGCCTTACTAATTACCTTGTAGCCTTTATTGATATGCATATAATGCACATTTTCCAATGGCTAGAAAATGCAAAACACAAGTGGGTATCATTGCATCTATTTTCATGTCTTTCTAAAAACAAGACTACTAAAATCTCTGGGATACATGAGATATTAAAAAATGAGGATTATAAATGAGTAGCACATAAGAAATATTTTCTTGAATTTAAATTTATTGCAGCCAATTTCAGCATGTAAATATATAATAATGTTGCCTAGTGTGTAATTCTTGAACTAAGAAATATAAATAAAACTTAAAAAGTGTGTGTGTCTGTGTGGTTTCATTGGATTCAAATGATTTATTTTCCAAAGTGTTAGTGCAAGCTAGATTGTAGATAGCTTTTGTGAGAAGTAAAAACAGCTTGGGAACTTGGGGCTGCTGTCAGAAAAACTTGAAGTTGCCCTTTATTAGGTATATGATTGTACAGTTTTTTTATCTGTAAAGCAGAGATATAATTGCACCTTCCTCATAGAGTTGTTGTGAAGATGAAATGAAATAACCAATGAGAAGTACTTATCAGAAGGTACATGGCAGGTGGTCAGTAAATAGTGGGTATTATTTTTGTTGTTGTTAATTATCATACTTATAAAAATATTCAACGAATATCTCATGAGCTCCATTACCATATCTCAAACTTCAGAGTAACTGTTGAAGGCTTTCTGAGATTAAATATTTTATGTTAAGAATAATTCATTAAGAACTTGGCACCAATCTTGGATGGCTTCCTTGTTGAAAGAAATAATATCATGAAAATATATGATTATCATAAGCAGTTCATCGTTTAAGCATTCATCGTATATGATGAAGACCTTGCGCTAAGTACAGATTTGATCTTCATTTAATCCCTACCATATTCCTAAAGGAAGAAGAAGCTCAAGCTCAGAATCAGTGCCTTGCCCATGAAAAATAGAAGAACCTGGAATCCAGCCTAGGTGAGGCTCACCCCAAAGTCCTTGCAATTTACTTCCACTTCATCATTAGAAGTGGGTGTCCAGATTTGTCCAATTCTTATTTATTTGGTCATTTCTCAAGAAAAACATTTGCTGAAAGTATGCCATGTGCCAGACCCTGTGCTAGTCCTGGAAAAAAGAGAGATGAGTACACAAGGTCCCAGCCCTCCTGGATTACCTGGTACCTCCCAACCATAAGGGAAACTCTCCTGAGTCTAGAGAAATCATTTGGCCACATGCCTAGTGTCTTCCACACTTAATGACTTTGGTTTCCAAACAGCACCTCAGTAGACTCCCTGAACCTGAGGGAGGTAGCCCGCCAGGCCACAATTTCCAATGAAGTCACAGGCTAAAAGGAGTTCTAGCCGCCCAGCAATGGATACTTTTAGAGGATGGATAAAGACCTAGCTCTTCTCAGTTTACATTTTTAAAACAAAATGTAAATTGCAAATTCTAAAAATGTATAATACTTACGTTTGTTCATGACATCCTTCATGCTAATTTTTTTTGCATTGCAGTCCAGCAGAGAGAACACATATGTGTTCAAATGCATGAGCATGTGCACATAACTGTTGGTGCATGTGTGCTCATGTACCTGGCAGTGATGAGAGGGCCAGTAGGAAATGCTGGCATAGGTGGGATTCATGATATATTATTTACCTTGGATGGGCAAAATCTCCAGATATTTCCTACAAAATAGTTGATCAATTGGTAATGGGAAAATTCAACCACCCATATTGCAACTGCTGTAATTTCTTTAAGTGGAACCTTTAGATATTCCTTATCTCTTCTGAAATTTGTTCCAATTTCAAAATAGATGACATTTTTCATTAAGAATATTTCTCTGAGCCATGAGATCCACCTCCCATTATAATACTCCCATTTGGTGAAGAAAATTTTCAGGGATGACAATAGACACAATCAGTCCTTAGCCTTTGATTTTCTAAAACAGACAACAGCAAAATAATGTTCTTGTTCCCTAAAATCTCTGTGACAGAGAATTAGCCAAACGTGCAAACCTTTTCTGCCCTACCCACTACACATCACCTCACCCATGGACTAGAACCAAGGAACAATTTGAGGATGACAAGCCCCAGAGCAATTATGCATCTTCGGTGGGTCTTTTTATCAATTATTGATTTGTGCATGTTCTACTCTTTTCTTCTCTTTTGTTTCAAATGGCTAGCTAAGTCCTTAGAGTATGTCCTTAGTGTGTGTGTGTGTGTGTGTGTTTACTTCAAATAATTTTATTGGAAAGAAAGGAGAAGTTACTGGGGCTCAGTGTCCAGCAAGTACTGAGGAAAATATAAGTGTCTTTACTGGTAAGAAGAGAGGGTGGGAACAATTTCTCTGGGACTGGGAAGGGGTGATGTCAGGGAAGTAGAGAGACCTACACTATTCAGTGGTAGTGATGTGATAGGCAAACCTCAGAGCAGATGGCAAAGCAAAGCTTGGGAAGCCAGGCACTGAGCATTGCCTCAGGTGTGCTTCTAAAGCAGCAGAGTCCTCAGACCCCAATGAAAGAGTCAAGCAGGCTGGTTCATCTCACAAGAAAAGAAATGTGTTGTTCCCTACACAGCTTCTTTAAAGAAGTTAGATTCATCACTACACTCCCATATGGCACCTAGTAGATCCTTGGTCCCCCATCCTAGGAAGGGTAGGAAAGCCATCAAGACAAATTCGACATTGTATCAGTAATATATTATTCCTAGGAATAGATGTCCAAATAGGTGAAGTAATTGTCTCCAGCTCTGCAAATTAGAAGGCTAAAAAGAGATAAAACATTTGAATACAGAATTAATATATACCATTTTCCTACATCTTGGGAACTCAAATGCCTAGTAGGAACTGTCAATTATAACATAGGACTGGTGCAGAACCATAGGGAGTGGGGGGTACTGTGGGGAGCTGAGAAGGACATCATCTATCTAAAGGGGCAGCCACTGTTGAGCCCCACTCATTTGTTGCCTTGAGGAATTGAAAGTTCAGTGTTGCCAAATGCAATAAAACCCTGTCCAGACAGCTGCAGTATGGTCAGAGCGACACCGACAGTTCGATCTTTTCTGTGCCGCAAGTCCATGCTGATGGTGAATAGCTGTAATTCTCAAGCTGACTTTGAGGAAGGAGCATATTAGAAACTCTTTGAGCATGTATGTAGATTAAACAAGCTTTTATGCCATTATAATTGTGGCAAGATGAATTTTCTTCCTTTTCCTGGAGGGTGATAACTTGTAAATGCAAATAACAAAATAAAATAAGGCTTTGTATATTCTCTCAAAACAAGAAAGATAACCTTTTATTTCAGTATTAATTAGGTTGAAAAAATTGCAATGAGAAGTTTTCAGGATATGAACAGTCTGAATGACTTTTAGATCCTTCACTTCGAGGGCTTTTGTCTTTCTCAACCCTGTCCTAGGAACCCAAAGCCCTTTGTGCTTCCCTCACACTTCCTAGACTTATCCAGCAGTGCACTGGGCTTGGCTGAAAATAACAAGCAAAGCCATTTGAGGTGGGATTTTGGTGAGCAACAAAGGGATTAGAAAGGGGCAAGGGACTGTTGGGGGAGCAATGCACAGAGAAAAATAAAAGGGTGAGAGACTCAAGAGGATAATCTCTCTCTTAAGAAGTGGTGTTCTCATTCTGTTTTGGCTACATCAACAGCTTCCTGGGGATGGGGCATTAAAGCACAAATCAAATGAGCAATAGAAGCTATTTACAGACTTCCACCACCCCAAAGACCCACTGGAAGGACTTTTGGGAAAATGGTGACAGAGTAGGTAGGCAGAAACTGACCCTGTCACACAAAAAAAGTGGAGAGAAGGCAGGTACCTATCTAAAGGAGGTGCTTTGGTATATATAGAACAGGAAGGTGCTCTGAGTCATCTAGGAGGGTACTGGAAAGATAAAGAAGAAAACTGTGAGCTGCCTCCCTGTGGCTGGAAATGGCACATATACCCCACTCTCAAGGCAAATAGCCACAGTGCCCCTGGCTGGCTGCTGCAGAGGTACTGGGAAGGGGCGTATCCTGGGAAGAAGAGGGGTCTGGCAGAGGCTGGAGAGTGGTGAATTTGGCCAGCTGAGCCCGTTTCAATCTTGGAAGAGACCCCGAACGGATGGGGAAAGGGGAGGGGGGATACGCTCAGGCAGGTTGTCATGCCCAGCTGCCAGCCCGGGGAGAGAAGAGAAAGCAATTAGATTAGAGAGGGGACAGGGACAGGCATCTAATCAGCAGGACTCTAGCAAGCTATAGAAATCTAAAAACACCTAGGGGAAAAGGAGCAGATAGCTCTCTGAAGTCCAATTAACTGAAGGAGACAATTTAGCTCAGTGGAGAAATTCCTGCCTTGCATATAAAAGGCCCCTGGATTGATTCCCAGGTCGATCAAAAGCATGATCCACCTGGTTATCAGGCATCCAGCTTATATTTTATGATAGGTAACATATGACATAGTTTTTGTTTTAGGCTTTCTTGGATGTGTTTTTTTTGTTTTGTTTTGTTTTTTTTAAGGTTCCTTTATTTTAATTTTTAAAATTTTGATTGCTAAAACCTGGTACATCATCTATAGAGGGCAGGCTGCAGGGTGATTGATTGATGAACACCAGCAGGCGAAGAAGCTCTGTAGGCCCTAAAGAAAAGGCTGCTTTTCCTTGGTTGTTTCTTGTTGTTGCTGCTGCTGCTGCTGTTTTGTTTCTTGTTTGTTGTGTTTCCCCTTTCTTTGTTCTCCCCCATTTTTTCCATTTACCAATTTTTCATCACCTACATTATTTCTTTCCGTTCCTTCATTTTTCTATCTTCTGTTTTCTGTTGTTTTACATTCATCCCACCTCTTTTCATTTGGTCTTTTTTTAATTTTTTTTATTTCTCCCTCTCATTCTTTTTTTCTCTGTTTTCTTTCCTTACTTTTTCTTTTTTCTTTTTCTTTTTTCTTTTCCTCTTCTCATCATTCTGGCCTTTTAATTCCTTCTTTAATTTTTTCTCTATTTGTTTCTCATTTCATTTTTTCTATTCCACTTTTTTAATCTTATTCTTCTGTACTTCTTATGATTTTTCACTCATGTTATTTATTTTCCTAAGCCATCTATGGCTCTTCTTCTACCTCTTATTATTATTATTATTATTACTATTATTCTTTTTCTTTTCTTATCTCTTTCCTTTTCTCTGACCCTAATTTTTTTTTCAGGGAACATAGAAAACAGCAAGGAAATAGAATAATAGGAATGAAGTATCAAAGTGTAGCCTTACAACACACAAAAACAACAACAAAATAAAACCCTAGAGCAGAAAGAGACGATAACCAACCAAATAAATCCATCAAGATAAACAGATGCCTAGACACCAACAAAAAATTAGAAGCCATGTAAGAAATAGGAAGACATGGGCCAGTCTAAAGAACAAACTAAAAAAGAGGAGGAGATGCAGAACATGTAACAACTAATCAGAGATGTCCAAACAAATATCATGAATCAACTTAATGCAGTGAAGGAAGAGATTAAGGATATTAAGGAGACACTAGAAGAACATAATGAAGAAATTGTAAACATACATAAAAAGATAATGGATAAGATGGTGATGAATGGTACAATACAAGAAATCAAAAATACACTGGAAGCACATAACAGCAGATTTGAACAGGCAGAGGCAAGAATCAGCAATGTGGGAGAGAGTATATAAGAAATATGAGGGATAGAAGAACAGATAGATAAAAAGAGAGAAAAAATCCAGCAGGGACTTAGGGATTTGAATAACAAAACAAAACATGCAAACATATGCATTATAGGCATCCCAGAGGAAGAAGAGAAGGGAAAGGGGGCAGAAGGAGTGTTGGAGGAAATAATGGCTGAAAATTTCCTGGGACATGGATGTACATGTCCAGGAAGCACAGCACACCCCAAACAGTATAAATACTAACAGGTCTACCCCAAAATATATACTTGTCAAATTGACCAATGCTCAAGACAAAGAGATAATACTGAAAGTAACAAAAGAAAAGAGATCCATCACATACAAAGGAAGCTCAATAAGATTAACTGTTGATTTCTCATCTGAAACCATGGAGGCAAGAAGGCAGTTGCATGACATAGTTAAGGTGCTAAAAGAAAAAAAAAAAAAAACAACTTCCAAGTAAGAATCTCTATCCAGCAAAGTGGCATTCAAAAATGAGGAGAGTTCAAAATAATCACAGATAAACAGAAATTAAGGCAGTTTATCAATAAGAAAGCTGCCCTTCAAGAGATACTAAAGGGAGTTCTGCAGGATGAAAGGAAATAACAGGAGAGCGGGAGTTGGAGGAAAGTGTAAGATTAACTAAAAAGGTAAAAAGAGAAATAAAAACAACACATGTTATACATAAACCTAAAGGAAATATGGCTAATATAAGTAATTCATTGATATTAATAACACTGACTGTTAATAGCTTAAACTTCCAATCGAGAGATACAGATAGGCAAAATGGATAAGGAAATATGACCTATCTATATCCTGTCTACAAGAAACTCGCCTCAGACCCAGGGACAAAAGGAGTCTAAAAGTGAATGGTTGGAAAACAATTTTACATGCTGATAATAACCAAAAAAGGGCAGGAGTAGCTATACTAATATCAGAAAAAATAGACTTTAAATGCAAAATTATTGTAAGAAACAAAGAAAGACACTATATATTAATAAAAGGGAAAATCTATCAAGAAGAAAGAAGAATCATAAACATTTATGTACCTAACCAGAGTGCCTCAAAATACGTGAGGCAAACTTTGGAAAAACTAAATGAAGAAATAGATGTTTCTACATTTATTGTGGGGGACTTTAATATACCATTATCACCATTAGAACATCTCAACAGAGGATCAATAAAGAAACAAAGACCCTGAATAATATTTTAGCGGATCTGGACCTAATAGACATATACAGAACATCATAACCAAATACAGCAGGATATACATTCTTCTCAAGTGCACATGGATCATTATCCAAGACAGAACACATGCTAGCCATAGAATATCTCTCAATGAATTCAGAAAGATTGAAATTATGCAAAGTAACTTTTCTGACCACAATGGAATGAAGCTGGAAATCAGTAAGGGGCAAAGAAGCAGATTAGGTACAAAGATAAGGAAGTTAAAGAATACACTCTTAGACAATCAGTGGGTCAAGGAGGAAATTGCAAAAGAAACCAGTAACTTCATTGAAATGAATGAAAATGACAACACAATGTATCAAAACCTATGGGATGCAGCAAAAGCTGTACTGAGAGGGAAATTCATAGCCATAAATGCTTGTATTAAAAAAGAAAAAAAGAGCTAATATCAAAGACCTGACTGCACATCTGGAGGAACTAGAAAAAGAACAACAAACTAACCCCAAAGGAAGTAGAAAGAAGGAAATAACAAGGATTAGAGCAGAACTAAATGAAATTGAAAATAAAAAAATTCTAGAAAAAATAAACAAAACCAAAAGCTGGTTCTTGGAGAGGATTAGTAAAATTGACAAACCCTTAGCTATACTAGCAATGAAAAAAGAACAGAGAAGATACAAATACATAAAATAAGAAATGCGGAATGGGATATCACCACTGACCCCGCTGAAATAGAGTATCATAAGAGGATACTTTGAAAAATTGTATGCCAACAAGAGGGATAATTTAGAGGAAATAGACAAATTCCTAGAAATACACAAGCAGCCGACACTGATGAAATAAGAAATTGATGGACTCAACAGGCCAATCACAAGTAACAACATTGAATCAGTCATCAAACCCCACCCCCCCACCCCCCCACCCCCACAACAAAGAAGAGCCCAGGACCAGATGGCTTCACAGGTGAATTCTACCAAACAGTCCTGAAAGAACTAACATCAATCTTGCTTTAAAAAACTCTTCCAAAAAATAGAAGTGGAGGGAACATTGTTCAACTGATTCTATGATGCCAAAATCACCCTAATACCAAAGCCAAAGACACAATGAGAAAGGAAAACTATAGACCAATCTCTCTAATGAGCATAGATGCTAAAATCCTCAATAAAATACTTGCTAATCATATTCAATAACACATCAAACGAATTATGCAGCATGACCAAGTGGGCTTCATCCTGGCATGCAGGAATGGTTCAATGTAAGAAAATCTATCAATGTAATATACCACATAAACAGATTGAAAGAAAAAAATCACAGGATCATCTCTATAGATGCAGAAAAAGCATTTGACAAAATACAGCTCCCTCTCCTGATAAAAACACTTCAAAAAATAGGAATAGAAGGAAACTTCCTCACATGATAAAGGGTTTATATGAAAAAACCCACAGCTAACATCATATTCAATGGTGAAATCCTAAAAGCTTTCCCACTAAGATCTGGAACAAGACAAGGATAACTACTGTCACTGCTCTTATTTAACATTATGTTAGAAGTTCTTGCTCAAGTACATAGGCAAGAAAAAGATAAAAGGCATCCAAATTGGAAAGGAAGAAGTAAAAATTTCAATATTTGCAGATGACATGATCCTGTACCTCGAAAGTCAAGAGAAATCTACAGCAAAGCTTCTAGAGCTTGTCAATGAGTTTAGCAAAGTGGCAGGCTATCAGACTAATGTATAAAAATCAGTAGCATTTCTGTACACCAATAATGAGCAATCTGAGGAGGAAATCAAGAAAAAAATCCCATTTACAATAGCAACCAAAAGTATCCAATACCTAGGAATAAATTTAACTAAAGATGTAAATGACTTGTAGGTAGAAAACTACACAACACTTAAAGGAAACCAAAGAAGACCTAAATAAATGGAAGAATATTCCCTGTTCATGGATAGGAAGACTAAACATCATTAAGATGTCTATCCTACCCAAACTGATTTACAGATTTAATGCAATCCCATAAAAATTACCACAGCATTTTTTACTGAATTGGAAAAGCTAACTATGAAATTTATTTGGAAAGGCAAGGGGCCCCAAATAGCCAAAGACATATTGAAAAAGAAAAAATGAAATCAAGGGAATCACACTACCCGACTTTAAAACATACTACAAAGCTACAGTGGTCAAAATTGTACGGTATTGGGAAAAGGATTGACATACTAACCAATAGAACTGAATTGAGAGTTCTGATATAGATCTTCTCATATACAGTCAACTGATATTAAACAAGACCACCAAGCCCATTCAACTGGGAGAGAATGGCCTTTTCAACAAATGGTGCTTGAAGAACTGGATATCCATATCCAAAAGAATGAGGGAGGAACACCATCTCACACCTTATACAAAAATTAACTCAAGATTGATCAAAGATCTAAATATAAGAGCGAGGACCATAAAGATCTTGGAATATAATGTAGGGAGGCATCTACAGGATACAGTATTAGGAAATGGTTTCATGAACTTTACATCCAAAGCACAAGCAATGGAAGGAAAAATAGATAAATGGGACCTCCTCAAAATTAAAAACTTTTGCACCTCAAAAGAGTTTGTCAATAAAGTGAAAAAGAAGCCTACTCAATGGGAGAAAATATTTGGTAACCATATATATGATAGGGGCCTAATATCCAGCATATATAAAGAAATCCTACACCTCAAATATAAAAAGACAAACAACCCATGTAAAATATGGACAAGTGATTTGAATAGACACTTCTCCAAAGAAGAAATACAAATGGCTAAAAAACACATGAAAAGATGCTCAACATCACTAGCTATTAGGGAAATGTAAATCAAAACTACAATGAGATAACATTTTACACCCATTAGACTGGTGAATATTAAAAAATCAGAGGACTACAAGTGTTGGGGAGGATGAAGAGGAATGGAAACCCTTATTCACTGCTGGTGGGAATGTAGAATGATGCAGCCATTGTGGAGGACAGTTGGCAGTTCCTCAGGAAGCTAACTATAGAACTGCCATATGAGCCAGCAATCCCACTTCTGAATATATACCCAGAAGAATTGTAAGCAGGGCCATGAACAGATACATGCACATCAATGTTCATTGTGGCATTATTCACTATTGCTAAAAGTTGGAAACAATCCAAATGTCCATCAACAGATGAATGGATAAACAAATTGTGGGACATACATACAATGGAATGTTACTCAGCTGTAAGAAGGAATACAGCGCTAACACATAGGATAACATGGATGAATCTTGAAGACCTTATGTTATGTGAAGCAAGCCAGGCACTGAAGGACAAATATTACATGACCTCACTGATATGAATTAATCAAACTGAGCAGACTCACAGAGCTAGAGTCTGGAAGATGGGTTTACAGGGGAAAGGTTTACAGAAAGGGAGAAGAAGGTTGTGTGCCAATGCCCATATGGGCAAAATCTATGATAAGGTGGAAGGGTGTAGTTGTGCAGTGGATGGGCATGACAGTGGTGCAGTGATACTATTCAGTTGGATGGTGGTGGTTTGTGATGGGGGTAGGGTGTGGAGGTTGAGGTGGACTGTCCATGGAACTGGAGGAAGGGACCAAGTGAACACTGGGGATTTGAGGGTATGTGGTTGAAACTACAACACTGGGAATATTTTTTTCACAGTATGGCAGGGGAGGGTTACTGGTTTAGGGAGTTGGATGTAGGGGGCATTTGGGACAGTGCACACCTGGGGCAGGCTTCTAGGGAGTGTGTGAGTGATCATTTTGTCATAGTGTGTTATATCAATGGGTGGAAAACCACATAATGAGTGGGAAGGTATTGGACTCCCATCCTGGGGAGTCCTGCTATGTTCTCAAATTGCAGGGCAGGAGTCTCTTGAGAACAAAGGCAGTGCCCAATAGGGGAGGACAGGCCAGTATGTCAATACACTCTTAGACAATGTTGTTGCAAGTAGCTATGAATCTTGATCCTCAAGGAGTGAAGCTGGCAGTTGCCATGGATCCTGAGAAAGGGGGAACAGAAGAATAGAATAGATGGAACATGGGACATTTGGGGGGCATTAGAAGTATTCTACATGATCTTGCATGTTGGATACAGGCCATGTTAAATTTCATTAAAATTTATAAAAGTGTATGGTCCAAAATGTAAACCATAATGTAAATCATTGACCATGGTTAGTAGCTATGTTTCAATATTTATACATCTATTGTAACAAATGTATCATCCACTTGTAAAATGCTATTAACAAGGTAAAGGGGAAAAGGGGGGAAGATGTTGGGTACATGAGAATCCCCTAAATTTTGTACATGACTTTTCTGTA
>JAQZBX010096941.1:0-11762 GCA_029593785.1 Cabassous unicinctus
AAAACAACTCAGGGGAGCAGGTGTGGCTCAATGGTTGAGTGCCAGCTTTCTGTGTACAAGGTCCAGGATTTAATCCCTAGCCCCTGGTATCTCAAAAGAAAAAGTAAATAAGAAAGGCTTTTCCTGGCCTTTATAGCATCTCTCCCCAAGGCCCTAAGAAGTGGGTCTGCAACCCATTACTGGGTCCAGAGTCCAGTTTTGAGCAACTAACAGGGACAATCCTAACTATCCAGGTTGAACCAAGGCTCAAAGAATACCAGTAACACACAGCCTCCTGCCACTAAATCCCTATGAAAGAGGGAGAAATTGAGCATCTGAGTAAACTACCATCCTAATCAGATGCCTAGACATCAGCAAAAAAATTTAAGCCATACTAAGAAAATGGAAGATATGGCCCAAGAAAAGGGATATATCAAAGCCCCAGAAGAGACACAGGATTTGAGTCAACTAATTAACAAGATGCACACAAATTTCCAAAATCAAATTAATGAGTTGAAAGACAATATGGCTAAAGAGAAAAACAATATCAAAAAGACATTGAGGGAGCACAAAGAAGAATTTAAAATCCTGAATAGAAAAGTAACAGAACTCATAGGAATGAAAGACACAATAGGTTATATCAAAAACACATAAGAGCCATACAACAGCAAACACAAAATGATAGAAGAAAGAATAAGTGAAACCAAAGACAGAAGAGCTGAAAGTGAAGAGAGAAAAGAACACAGAGAGAAAAGAATGGGGAAAAATGAGCAGGGGCTAAGGGAGTTGAATGACAACATGAAATGCAACAACATACGTTCCATGGGAGTTCCAGAAGAAGAGAGGGGAAAAGGGGCAGAAAGAGTATTTGAGGAAATAATGGCTGAAAATTTCCCAACTCTCATCAAAGAAATGAATTTACATGTCCAAGAAGCGCACCATACCCCATTCAGAATAAATCTGAGTAGACCTACTCCAAGACATATACTACTCAGAATGTCAAATGTCAAAGATAAAGAGAAAATTCTGACAGCAGCAACAGAGAAGCAAACCATCACATACAAGTGACACTTGTAGGACTGTAAGTGACACTTGTGATACCTGAACTTGTAGGACTTAGTGCAGATTTCTCTTCAGAAATCATGGAGGCGAGAAGACAGTGGTATGATACAATTAGGATACTGAAAGAGAAAAACGGCCAGCTGAGAATTCTTTATCCAGCAAAACTATCCTTCAAATATGAACGTGACTATAAAATATACACAAACAAACAGAAACTAAGAGAGTTTGCAAAAAAGAATCCACCTTTGCAGGAAATATTAAAGGAAACCTTAGAACCTGAAAGAAAAAGACAGGAGAGACAGGCTTGGAGGAGAGTATAGAAGAAAGAATAGCAGAAAGGATAACCAAAAGAATAAAAAGACAGACAAAAATAAAATGACATATGAAAACCAAAGAATAAAATGGTGGAAGAAAATAATGTATTTACAATAATATCATTGAATGTGAATGCATTAAACTCCCCAATCAAAAGATATAGGCTAACAGAATAGATTTTAAAATATGAACCATCCTCATGCTGATTATAACAGACTCACCTTAGACCCAGGGATACAAACTGGCTAAAAGTGAAAGGTTGGAAAAAGATACTCCACGCGAATAGTAACCAAAAATGACCAGGGTTAGCTATATTAATATCAGACAAAACAGACTTCAAATGCAAAAATGTTATAAGAGATACAGAAGGTCATTATATATTAATAAAAGGGATAATCCACCAGGAAGATATAACAGTCATAAATATCTATGCACCTAACCAGAGTGCCCCAAAATACATGAGACGAACTCTGGCAAAACTGAAGGGAGAAATAGACATCTTTACAATAATCATTGGAGACTTCAACACACCACTCACATCATTAGATAGAACTAGACAGAAGATCAACAAGGAAACAGAAAACTTGAACAATATGATAAACCAGTTAGACCTAACAGACATATATAGAACATTGCATCCAAACTCAGCAGGTTATACATTCTTCCCAAGTGCCCATGGATCTTTCTCCAGGACAGATCACATGTTAGGTCATAATGCAGCTCTCAATAAATATAAAAAGATTGAAATTATACAAAGCACCTTCTCAGATCATAATGGAATGAAATTGGAAATCATAATAGACAGGAAAGAGGTAAATTCACAAATGTGTGGAGGCTGAACACCTGAACAACACAATCCTAAATAATCAGTAGGTCAAAGAAGAAATTGCAAGTGAAATCAGTAAATATATTGAGACAAATGAAAATAAGAACACAACTTATCAAAACTTATGGGATACAGCAAATGCAATCTTGAGAGGGACATTTATAGCCCTAAACACCTGTATTAAAAAAGAAGAAAAGCGCTAAATTCAAAGATTTAATTGAACAACTAGAGAAACTAGAAAAAGAACAGCAAACCAATCCCAAAGCAAGTGGAAGGAAAGAAGTAATAAAGATTAGAGCAGAAATAAATGAAATTGAGGGGAAAAACACAGAAAGAAAATCAAGAAAAGCAAAAGCTGGTTCTTTGAGAAGATCAATAAAATTGACAAACTCCTAGCTAAATTAATGAAGAAAAAAAGAAGATGCAAATAAATACAATCAGAAATGAAAGGGGGGAGTTTATGACTGACCCCATAGAAATAAAAAGGATCATAAGAGGATATTATGAGAAACTGTATGCCAACAAACTAGACAACCTAGATGAAACAGACAAATTCCTAGAAATGCACAAACAACCTACACTGATGCTACAAGAAATATAAGAACTTAACACCTAATCACATTTAAAGAGATTGAATCTATCATTAAAAATTTCCCAAAAAAGAAAAGCCCAGGACCAGATGGCTTCACAGGTTAATTTGACCAAGTATTTTGAAAAGAATTAACACCAATTCTGTTTAAACTCTTCCAAAAAAGTGAAGAGGAGGGAAAATTACCCAGCACATTTTATGAAGCCAACATCACCCTAATACCAAAGCCAGATAAAGACACTAAAAGAAAAGAAAATTACAGACCAATCTGTCTAATGAACATAGATACAAAAATTTTCAACAAAATACTTGCAAATCGAATCCAACCACATATCAAAAGACTTATACATCATGACTAAGTGATATTTATTCCTGGTATTTAAGGCTGGTTCAACATAAGAAAATCAATCAACTTTATGCACCACATTAACAAATTGAATGAAAAAAACCACATGATCATCTCAATTGTTTCAGAAAAGGCATTCGAAAAGATCCAGCATCCTTTCTTGATAAAAAAACACTTCAAAAGATAGGAATAGAAGAAAAATTCCTCAGTATGTATGTGAGGGTTAAAACTCAGGCAGTGGCCTGTGAGGGTTAAACCGTGAAAGTTAAGACCCGGGCAGCAATCCTACTGCCCGGGCAGTGGTCCAACTGCTGGATCAGCTATTAGCTCACAGAGCCCTTTGTCTCAGCACACATACTCCCAGGGCACAGCAGAAATGATTCTAAAGAGTTGCATTTTGCATTCCTTCTGTGTAACATTTGAGTGATAACAGTAATGCATGACTAACCCTGCAAATAAAGAACGGCCATGCTTGCTTGCTTGCCTGTTTGTCTGGAGCAGACTGCGGCTGTGCCGGTATGAACAAACTTCCTTCTCTGCCTAAGTTTTTCTTCCACCTACCTCCTTCGTGGGCTCCTGAGATGGACATAGTGCACAGTATGATAAAAGGCATATATGAAAAACCCACAGCCAATATCTTACTCAATGGGGAAAGGTTGAAAGCTTTCCCTCTAAGTTCGGGAAAAAGACAAGGATGCCCACTGTCACCACTGTTATCAAACATTGTACTAGAAGTTCTAGTTACAGCAATTAGACAAGAAAAAAAAAATTTAAAGGCATCCAAATAGGAAAAGAGGAAGTAAAACTTACAATTTGCAGATGGCATGATCCTATATTTAGAAAATTATGAAATGTCCACAAGAAAGCTACTTGAGCTAATAAATGAGTTCAGCAAAGTGGCATGATACAAGATCAACACGCAAAAATCAGTAATGTTTTTGTACACTAGTACTGAAAAATCTGAGGAGGAAATTAGGGGGAAATTTCCATATACAATAGTAACAAAAAGACCCAAATACCTAGGAGTTAATTTAACCAAAGAGGTAGGTTATATGCAGAAAACTACAAAACAATGCTAAAGGAAATCAATGAAGACCTA
This sequence comes from Cabassous unicinctus, assembly GCA_029593785.1. NCBI lineage: Eukaryota > Metazoa > Chordata > Mammalia > Cingulata > Chlamyphoridae > Cabassous > Cabassous unicinctus. Next base: position 4,217 of record JAQZBX010096941.1, read on the forward strand.
AACAAATGGAAAGACATTCCAGGTTCATGGATTGGAAGACTAAATATCATGAAGATGCCAATCCTACCCAAAATGATTTATAGATTCAATGCTATACCAATCAAAATTCCAACAGCCTACTTTACAGAAATAGAAAAGGCAATTACCAATTTTATTTGGAAGGGAAAGTGCACCTGAATAGCAAAAAGCATTCTAAAAAAGAAAATCCACATGGGAGGAATTTCACTGCCTGATCTTGAACCATATTACAAAGCTGCAGTGGTTAAAACAGCATGTATTGAAAAATCAAAACAAAACAAACAAAAAACAGAATGAAGGCATAAAGATGGACACAGATCAGAGGAATAGAATTGAGAGTCCAGAAATAAACCCTCACCTCTATGATCAACTGGTTTTTGAAAAACCTACCAAGTCCATGTTAACAGTACAAAACAGTCTCTTCAACAAATGGTGCTGGGAGAACTGGATATCTATAACCAAAAGAATGAAAGAGACCCTAGCTCACTCCCTATACAAGAATCAGCTCAGGAAGTGGCTGTGGGTCAATTGGTTGGGCTCCCGTTTACCATATGGGAGGCCCCGGGTTTGATTCCCAGGGCCTCCTGGTGAAGGCAAGTTGGCCCGCGTGGTGCAATGAGCTGAAGGCCCACGCAGCATGGTGAGCTGACGGCCCGCAGTGAGCTGGTGCAGCAAGATGATGCAACAAAGGGAGACAAGCAGACACACACAAAAAAACGCACAGCAAATGGACACAGCGAGCACAAGCAGCAAGGGGGGAGTAAAAAAATAAATAAAAATAAATCATTTAAAAAAAAAAAACAGAATCAACTCAAAATGGATCAAAGATCAAAATATAAAAGCCAGGACCATAAACCTACTAGAAGAAAATGTAGGGAAACATCTTCAAGACCTTGTGGTAAGTGGTGGTCTCTTGGACCTTACACCCAAAGCACGCACAACAAAAGAAAAAATAGGTAAATGGAACCTCCTCAAAATCAAACACTTTTGCACCTCACAAGACTTTGTCAAAAGGATGAAAAGGCAACTGAATCGATGGGAGAAAATATTTGGAAATCACATCTCTGATAAGGGTTTAATATCCATGATATAAAAAGAGATGTTACAACTCAACAATAAAAAGACAAACGGCCCAATTAAAAAATAGGCAAAAGACTTGAATAGACATTTGTCCAAAGAAGAAATACAAATAACAAAAAAACACACAAAAAAATGTTCAACATCACTTGTGATTAGGGAAATGCAAATCAAAACTACAATGAGACATCATTTCACACCTATCAGCATGGCCACTACTAAAAAGACAGAGAACTACAAGTGTTGGAGAGGATGTGGAGAGATAGGAACACTTATTCACTCTTGATGGGAATGCAGAATGGTATAGCCACTGTGGAGGACAGTTTGGAAGTTCTTAAAGAAGTTGAATATAGATTTGCCATGTGACCCTGCAATACCACAACTGGTATCTACCCTGAAGTACTGAGAGCAGTGACACAAATAGACACCTGTACGCTAATGTTCATAGCAGCATTATTCATGATTGCCAAAAGTTGGAAACAACCCAGGTGTCCATCAACTGATGAATGGATAAACAAATTGTGGTGTATTCACAAGATGGAATATTATGCAGCTGTAAGAAGAAATGAAGTTGTAAAGCATATAACATGGATGAACCTGGGAGACATTATGTTGAGTGAAGCAAGCCAGGCACAAAAGGACAAATACTGTATGACTGTGTTACTATGAACTAAATATATTGTGTAACATATTGTATGATTCCTTTTATATAAAATGTAAATATAAATCAATTTATAAAGATGAAATTTGATTAGTGGTTATGTAGGGCTAGGAAAGGCATGCTAAGGGGTATGGAGTTTTTCTTTTTGGAGTAATGAAATAATTCTAAAATGTTTGTGCTGATGAATGTACAACATTGTGATTATACTAAAAACCATTGATTATATACTTTAGACAGACTGTACAGTATGTGAATATATCTCAATAAAACTGCTTAATAAATGAATAAATAAATGTGCAAGAACAGCCAGAAATAGCAGCTATATACAGCAGGGAAAACAGAGAGAGATTTAGAGGTGAAGAATTTTCTTGTTTGTCTGTTTTTGCTTATTATTATTATGGAAATAATTAAAATGCTCTAATAATGATTGAAATGATGATTGCACAAATATGTGATTATACCAAATACCACTGATTGTACACTTTGGATGAATTGTATACTTTATTAATATGTATCAATAAAATTGATTTATTAAAAAAAATTCAAGACATGCAAAAGAAAACAAGGAAGAAGGGCCCATATACATGGAAAAAAGCAATAACAGAAACCTCCCCAAAGAAGCCCATTTGTTGGACTTACTAGACAAACCTATTTTAACTATGTTCAAAGAACTAAAGAAAACCATGTCTAAAGAATTAAAAGAGTATGAGAGGGAAACGGATGTGTCTCAGGCGATTGGTGAAAAGTGAGCTGGCCCGCACAGAGTGCTAGCCAGTGCAGAATGCTCGCCTGTGCAGGAGTGTTGGCCCACATGGAGTGCTGGCCCACGCAGAAAGCTGGTGCAGCAAGAAGACACAACAAAAGGAGACACAGAGGAGAGACAACAAAAGACGCACCAGACCAGGGAGTTGAGGTGACGCAAGAGATTGAGCAGCCTCTCTCCACTCTGGAATGTCCCAGGATCAGTCCCCAGTGCCACCTAAAGAGAAGAAAGCAGACACAGAAGAACACATAGAGAGCAGACAGCGAGTGCAAAAACAATGGCGGTGGGGGCAGGGAGTGGTATAAATAAATAAATAAATCTTTTTTTTAAAAAAAGAGTGTGAGAATGATGTCTCACCAGATACAGAACATCAATAAGGGAACAAATCATAAAAAAGAAGCAACAGAAATTTAAAACATTTAAAATAAATTTTAAAAAAAGAGACTTTGGAGACAAAATATCTAGGGTTTGCATCCCTCATCTTCCATTTACTGACTGTGTGATCTTGAATAAGTTGCATAAGTCTTTGAACCTCAGTCGCCTTATCTATGAAAATGGGAATAAAAAGGTATGCATACATCATATTATAAGGAAAAAAGTGATATATGCCTAGCAACTGTAGGCACTAAAAAAGATTAATTTACCTTTATGTTCTGTAACTCAATATAAAATTATAATGCCAGTAATGGCACCATTGGGCAAGAAATATTGTTTCTTTGATCTCTAGTAGATTTATTCTCCATTTGTCATAAATACTAGGGGTAGATCAGATATTACTGGTAGACTACATATATCCTTCCCCAATCACCCCTAACCTTTTATGATATATAATGAAATAGTTCCAATATAACTCCCTGTGCAAATTAAGAATACCCCTTAAAGAGCAGGGCACCCACTGGAATACAATGTGATAATAAATAGGCAATAGGCCCTTCAACTTTGCTAATAATAAATATCTTCTGGACATTCCTTCCCTTCTGGTGTAGCATTGCACGTACATAAGGCATTATGGCACAGAGATGTTGTGAAGAATGAAAGACCTAATAAAACCCATATTTAGGAATCCCTCTTTTAATAACACTATCAATGTAAGAAGCCAATTATAGTAATCACAACCAAAGCAAACTTCACCTCTGTTTCCTCCATTTGATTTTCAACATAAATTTCTCTACCTGGATAATTATATTAAATCTCCATTCTATAATTTAATATACTACCACTCGCGCTTGCTGCCCAAGAACCTGTATGTTTCCTCTATTTCTAAAGAAGGAGAAAAGACAATTATGTCTCTGAGAGCATGGGACACCCCAGTTAATCCATGACTGTTATTACCAGTGAAGTTTGGAAGTGAAGGATGCAGGAGAGGAAACTGAAGAAACAGGATGAGATTGGGGTGAAAAGATTAAGTGTAGTGGAGGGATGGCCCTCCAGGATAGGAAGTAGTCATCAGGCTCAATCAGTATACCAATGAATGTGGTAAATTCAATCAATCAAGGATGGTATCATTGCCCGAGGAAGCGCAGCTTGTGGTTTGCTCTAGCTACAACAATCTTCTTGTGGGAGCATTTCTCAGAAACAGGCAAATGGCAATACTGCTGGGAAGCCTAGCCAAAATGGTGTTCTAATCATTGGCATAATATCAGGGAGTGGGTTCCAGTTCCTGGGAAAAAGAAATTCCAAGGGCTCAGGACATGCACAAGAGTCCCGGCCAAGAGGATGGGGTTCAAGCCAGTAAGTAGAGAGGCTGGAGTGTAAAATAAGGAAACCAAGGCTGAAATTTCATGTGAACTTTCCAGATACTATTAGGATTTGGGGAGGACAGCATTGATAATATGAAAGTTAGCTCTAAGTTTCACCTCAGACACAGCAGACTTAGAGCAATAAGACTGTTTACAGAGAATTCTGGGTCTGTGGCAGGGTAATTTGCAAAACATTCAACAACTAGCAGAGAATGTTCCCAACCATCAAAACAGACACTGGTTATAAATACATTGTCTAGAAGTACTCATTGAATAGTATCCCTGCAAGGAAGAATACTTTTAGTCCAAAATAACTAAAAGTCCCAATTCCAACTGGCTTAGCCTAAAAAAACTAAAAACTAAAAGTGTTAATTAATTGGAAGCAGTGGGGGGGGGCTGCTATTGCATTTTGACTGGGACAGTGTTTTATTGCTCATAACTATTCTCTACATAATAAATTATTTAGCATCCCTAGCCTTGTGAACTAAATGCCAGTAGCACTCACCCAAGATTGCTCAAAACCAGAGATACTCCTACATGTTTCCTCCTACAGCAGGCAAAACAAGCCTTGGTGTAAAACAGCTGCTAAATAGTTCAAAAGTAGGCTTCAGGTCAGGCTTAATCTAGATGTCCTTGAGGTCAATAGTAATCTCATCTATTCAGTTTGTTCAACTGCTTCTTCCCTCATCGGCTAGCTTAGTTCTCAGGATAGGCCCCACTGCAACATTGGCTACAGCAGTTCCAGACATCACATCTCTGCCACACTGTCCAGAAGGAAACATCTTTCCCCTGGCATTTCCAAGCAAAGTGCCAAGAGTCATTATGATTGCACTGTCTGGGTCACATCCCATTCCTAAACCTAGAATCAAGTCGAGAGAGATGGAGTACAGTTATTTGTCTAGCCTAGATCACAGGCTTCTTTTCTAGTGAGGGGATGAAGTTGGTTTCCTCAAATGCAGATACAATCCCCAAATAAAAATGTAAGGCTATTGTGAAGAGGCAAAGCTGCTAAATGGGCACTGGGACTATAACTAACAAATGCACACAATAAGAGTGCTACTCAACATTCTAGTCCATGGCTTCTTTGTTACTGACCAATGATAAGATAAAAAAAACTTGAACCAGAATATAAATCAACTATGTCACTGGATACACTGTTTAGTTTATATTTATTTCATAATAGGACTTTCTTGATTATAATGACATCATGTGAGCCCTGGTGTGATGCACTGAGAAGACAGCACATCACATTTGTGGTGTTCCTACAAAAATGTACACAACTTGAATCTAATCATGAGAAAAAATCAGGCAAATCCAAACTGAAGGGCATTCTCCAGAACAACTGGTTTATGCTCTTCAAAAATGACAATGCTATAAAAGTCAAAGAAAGTCATTATCAAAGGAAGTACAAAGAGGCTTTTCATGGCACTGGGACTACTTGGCCATGTTCGCTGGGATGCCGGTGACCTGAGAGGGAGGTCCAGTTTTTCCATTTCTCTCCTCTTATTTTTTCTTCCCCTCTTTTTTCTTTTTTTCACTCTTCCTTTTCTTTCTTCTCTTCTTTTATTATTCTTTCTTCTTTTCCTTTATTTCTCTTTATTTATTTTTTTCAGTTAATCACAGGCAATTCTAGAGATTTAGAAGAAGAACCAAGCATCAAAAAAGAGCCTTAACACAAAGCCAAACAAAAATAAAACCCTAGGCAAGAGAAAGAAACTGACCAACAGAGTAAACCCTTCAAGGTAAAAAGATGCCTAGACATCAGCAAAAAATTACAAGACATACTAAGAAACAGGAAAATATATCCCAGTCAAAGGAACAAACTAAAAGGCTGGAGAAGACACAGAATTGGAAAGAACTAATCAAAGATATCCACACAAATCTCCTAAATCAATTCAAGGAGATGAAGGAAAAGATAAAGGACATTAAGAAGACACTGGGTGAGCATATAGAAATTGTAAACATACATAAAAAATAACAAATCTGATGGTAAAGAAAGGTACAATAGAAGAAATTAAAAATAAATTAGACTTATATAACAGCAGGTTTGAACAGGCAGAGGAAAGATTAGTGAAGGAGAAGATACGGACATTCAAAATTGCACAGACAGAAGAACACATAGAGAAACTAATGGAAAAAAAATTCAGGGACTCAGGGAATTGACTGACATGATGAAAAGCACAAACATACACATTATGGGTGTCAGAGAAGGGAAAGGAAGCTGAAGAAGTGTTTGAGGAAACAATGGCCAAAAATTTCCCAACTTTTATGAGGGACATGGATATACATGTCCATGAAACTCAGGGTACACTAAACAAAATACATCCTAACAACTCTGTCAAGAAGGTGAAAAGGAGACCACTCAATGGGAGAAAATATTTGGAAGCCACATATCCAATAAGGGTTTGATTTCCATTCTATATAAAGAGATCAAATAACTCAACAATAAAAGAGCAAACATCCAATTAAAAAATGGGAAAAAGACTTAAACAGACATTTCTCCCAAGAGGAAATACAAATGGCCAAAAAACACATGAAAAAATTATCATTATCACTAGCTATTAGGGAGATGCAAATCTAACTACAATGAGATATCATCTCACACCTCATAGAATGGCCATTATTAAAAAAAAAAAAAAACAGAAAACAATAAGTGATGAAGAGGATGTGGAGAAATAGGAACACTCTTTCACTGATGGTGGGAATGGAGAATGGTGCAGCCTCTGTGGAAAACAGTTTGGCAGTTCCTCAGGAACCTAAATATAGAACTGCTGTATGACCTGGCAGTCCCTCGACTAGGAATATATCTAGAAAATCTGAAAACAGTGATGTGAATATACATTTGCACATTGATGTTCACAGCAGCATTATTCACAATTGCCAAAAGATGGAAACAACCCAAATGTCCATCAACCAATGAATGGATAAACAAAATGTGGTATATACATACAATGGAATACTATGCTGCTGTAAGAAGAAATGAAATTGGGACACATATGATAACATGGATGAACCTTGAAGACATTATGCTGAGTGTAAGCTAGACACAAAAGGACAAATATTATATGGCCTTACTAATATGAACTAAATATGAAGAATAAACACACAGGCAACAGATGTGGCTCAAGCATTTGAGCGCCTGATTTCCACATGGGAGGTCCCAGATTGGGTTCCCAGTGCCTCCCCAAACAAACAAACAAACAAACAAACAAAAAGGGAGCCAATATGGCTCAGTGGTTGAGCACCGCTTCCCACATACAAGGTCCCAGGTTCAATCCCCAGTCCACA
>JAQZBX010096942.1:0-11744 GCA_029593785.1 Cabassous unicinctus
TTTTTTTTTGATTTTTTGGTTTTTGGTTGGTTGGTTTTTTTTGGTCTTTCCTCCCTTGTCACTCTTGCTCCTGGGCCCTCCGTGCCCCCACCGCTGGCCTTCTCGCCGTCTTCCCGGGCGGGGGACTGAGGTGGGGACAGAGGAGTCGGAGGGGAGGCACGGCGGGCCCTCACTCGGGCTTGGACCCTGCCTCGGGCCCCCCCGGGCCTCCGGGGGTCTGTGCGGCCGCCTCGCTGCAAGTGGACGAGGACGAGGACGAGGACGAGGATGAGGAGGAGAGGCCAGGAGACTTGCTGGAGATGGAGGCCGCCACGGCTGCCGCGGCCGCCGAGACCAGGCCCACCCCGGGCGGGGCGCTGAGCAGGGGCAGCCCGGCGTGGTTCAGGAAGAGCGGCGAGGTCACCAGGCCGGGGCTCCCCGGGGCCGCGCCGGCCGCCCCCAGCACCAGGTTCCCGCTGCCATCAAGGCTGGTAAGGGGCAGGGTTCCACCAGAGGCCAGCGCTGGCGGGGAGAGAGAGAGGCTGGGCTGGGGGTGCGCCAGCCGGAGTCCGGCCCCCCCAGCTCCCCGCTGGCCCCACTGACCCCGTCAGCACCCCTCACACCTTCCCCAAAGGCCAGATGGGCATGAAGAGGCGAGCGATGCAGTGAGCGGGGCAGGATGGCATGGCTGGAGCGGCAATGGGGGGGCTCGAGGCCCCAGGGGCAGGGCTGGTGACGGTGGGAGGGACAGGAGGCGGCACGCACCTTGGATAGTGGCCAAAGGGTTGTTGCTCATGAGGGCTGGACTCAGCCCGGAGCTCAACCCCACCATTGTGCTTCTGCAAGAGGCAAAGCAGAGGCGTTAGCAGGGGCGGGGGCCCCCCCGGCGGAACTGGGCTGCAGCTCCCCCCACCCCAGAAGCAGCAGCGACCCTGCTTCTCCCCGCAGCCTCCCCACCTGCGGCTGCCCACTTACCCCGTGCTGGGGTTCAGGCCCGACAAGCCGATAGCCGGGTGGCTGCCTTGAGGGCTGGGATTTGTGCTGTTGGTGGTGGCCGGGGGTGGGGGAGTGATAGAAGGGATGGAATTGAGGGGGGGCGCGGCCCCGCCCCCGCCCCCGCCCCCTCCGGCGGTCCGGCTGGGGTGGAGCGTCCCCACAGCTGAGGATAAGGTAGTAACTGCCAGAGAGAGAGAGATGGAGGCTTCAGCTTAGGCGCGACCTCCCGGGCCCAGCCCCACGGCGCCTCCCGCCCTCGCCCCCCCAGGCCCGTTCCCTTGTGCCTCGGCCACAGCGACAGCAATCATGGCAGTCAGGGCAGCTGTCACCTCTTGAGCCCGTGCCCCGTGGCCGGTATCGGCCGCATCGGAGGCGGGATTGCCAAATGCAGAAGCGGGGGCGCGTGCGGGGACAAGGTGCCTGCCGGCTCCTCCCCCGGGACGTGGGACCCGAGACCGGGTTTCCTGGGCTGAGCGACTGGGCCGGCGCCTTAGCCTCCCGGGCCTCCGGTTCCCCCATCCAGAGCACCGGGATAAAGACTGAAGCCACCTCATGAGATGGGGCAGGGACGACAGGACTGCCCTAGCTCCTGCATCCCCTCCATTTATTATTTCTCCAGCTGGGTAGAGGCAATGTGCTGTTTCTTTTATATTATTCTAATGTAGAAGGCATTAAACTTGCCCTGTGCCAGGAAGCTGGAAGAGGGAACTTCGGGCCCGACAGTTGGTATGTATAGGTGTGTGTACAGGCATGTAAAGCTACCCCCCACTCACACACACACACTCTCACACACTCCTGTGAATATACAATATATAGAAGATGCATTTCTGTATACATATATGTATATGTGCATTTACACCTTCTGCATGTATCACACATTCACAAGAATTTGATAAAAACCGAGGCTCAGAGAGGTCAAGTTCACGCAGCTTGTAAAAGACTGTGGCCAGAGTGCGTCAGCTTTTAGCAACCCAGTACTCTTCTCATATAGAATCATACAGAAGCAGATCAAGGCCGAGCTGCTCCAGCCGAGGAGGGGTGGGGCCTGCGCACTCCCCTTGGTCCCTCCCACCACCCCCACACCCCCGGGCTCAGCCTAGAGGCCGCGGATTCCCAGAGTCTCTCGGGAACCTCGGGTTCCCGATGCGCCGCGCCCTCCCACGCCCCCCGCACCCTCCTCTGCCCTCCCTGACCTGTTGTGCTCAGACTGCTGGAAGCTTGGGACAATGGCAGGGTCCCCGCGCCCCCTGGGGGCGTGACCTGGGGAGAGAGGAGAGGAGGTATGGTTAGCTGCTGGGCCCCACAAGCCCCCCAGTACACCTGGGGTACATCCCCCCATGCTTCTGCACCCAGCAAGGGGGAAGAGGGGCTGTGGGTGCAATGGTGAGTCCTGGCCGCAGCATCTTTCTTCACATTTGTCCGGGTGGCCCTGAGCCCCCAGCAGGCAGGAATGGCTCCCCAGCCCCTGGGACGCTGGCGCCCCCTGCTGTCTGAAAGGACTATGCGGCCCACTCGCTTGGCATACCCCTGGGATTCCCGAAAACCAAAACTCCTTTCCTAGACCCAATCAACACTGTCCTTTGAAGAGTGAGCTTGGGAGGAAATGCAGGAGAAACCGTTCAAAGTGTTGCCGGCAGTCTGAAGTGCGTGAGAGAGAGAAAAAGGAATCCAGACTGAGCTGTGTCTGTCACATTGCCTGGCTTTCTGGGACCATCCCCCCAGCCTCCTTCTTGGTCTCCCTGCCTCCAGACTCACCCTTTTTCCATCAGCCCCAGAAACTTCCCTCTAAACTTGACCCTGTCCCTCCCCTGTCAAAACCCACTCTCTCCCCTCTGTCCTCAGGGCCCATGGTTCAAGTTCCTCAGCCTGAAATTCGTGGTGCTTGGCACCCCCACTCAGTCATCTGCGTTCCTGCCAGCTCTCGGCCTCTGCACGCTGGGCCTCCGCCTGGAAGGCCCTTCTCTCCTCCGTGTGCCTGCCTCACTGTCTCTCCTCTGTGACAGTCCCTCCCCCGGCTCCTCTCTGAGCCTTGCTAGTTGGAGAAGGGATTTGCTCGCCGAGTCTGTGTGTGCCTGTGGACACGGGCAGCCAGTGCCCGTGGGTGCTGCGTGTGCCGCTGCATGTCTGTGGTTGGGCGCTGGTGGCCCACCCTGGTACCACGGCCCTAGGTGTGTCATCCTGTGTGGCTGGTCCCTGGTAGCTACGTTGGTGTGTGTCTCTGGGCACCTGCCTCCCTCATAGGCAATCACAGGTCCCCAGAAGTTGCGAGGGTCCCTGTGTGACTGTGACACAGGCTCCCCCTGCCTCTGATCGAGGAGCTGGGACAGCTCAGAGGGGCCCATGGGCGGGCAGAGGGGTGGGCTCCTGGTACCAGGTGGGGGCTGTAGCTGGCCGGCTTCCCCGGGCTGGGCAGCATGGGGGCCGCGCTGCAGGGGTTGATACGTTTCTCCTTCTGGCGCCGGTTGCAGAACCAGACGCGAATCACTTCCTTCTCCATGTGCAGCTGCTCGGCGATCAGCAGGATCTCCTCTGAGGTAGGCTTCTGGTTCTGTGGGCAGAGGGCTGCTCAGCGTGGGCCCACCTCTCCAGCCGCCCCTCCAGGCCGCCCGGGGGCGGGGGGGCGGTGTGGGCCTCACCGCTAGAAAACTCTTCTCTAAGGCGAAGCGGACGTTTGTCTCGATGCTGGTCCTCTTCTTGCGCCTCCGGCCGGGGAGCCCATCGAAGCCCAGGCTGGGGCTGCTCAGCTGGTTGGGGCTGGGCAGGCTTGAGTCCACAGACATAGTCTCTGTGCCAGGAGAGACGGGGGGCATGAGAGCGCGCCGCCCCCGCCCGCCGCCCGCCCCGCAGCCCGCCCCGCAGCCCCAGCGCAGTCCCACCTGCGTCATTGAGCCACTTCTCCAGGAGGGGCTTGAGTTTGCACATGTTCTTGAAGCTCAGGTTGAGGGCCTCGAAGCGAGAGATAGTCGTTTGGCTGAAGTCGTTGCCGTAGAGCTTGCCCATGGCCAGGCCCACATCGCCCTGGGCCAGTGGGGCGGGAGCAGGGGTCAGGGCTGAGTCTCCCGGCAGGTTGCCCACCCCGCCCCCCACCAGACACATCCCCTCCCCGCACGCCCACCCGCCAGCCTGTTGGCCCCAGACCTGCGTGAAGCCCAGCTTGATGCGGCGTTGCTTGAAGGTGCGGGCGAACTGCTCCAGCTCCTCCAGGTCGCTGGGCTCCTCGGGATGGGATGGGGGCTCCAAGCATTTGGGGGGCTGCGGGTGCGAGAGGTGCGGGTCGGGCAGCGTGGGGCGGGTCACGGCCTGGTGGGGTGGGGAGGTGGGTGGGATGCAGGACGGAGGACCAGGATGGGGCTCAGCGACGGCTGGACGGTCCCCATCCCTCCCTGTGGTTCCCGCCTCTGGCTCTGGGCCTCCCCTACCCCGGGAGGCCCCTCTCCACTCAGGTGTCTCTTGTCAAGGTGAGGACTCTGTGCCCCAGCATCCTCTCACTGCCTGGCACTCTGTGCACTCTCCCTCCAAGCCTGCAAATCCCAGAAGGGGCAGCCAGCTTCTCTTGCCCTCCTGCCCATCCCATGCTGGGAACACATGCAGTGAAGGGCCGCTCTCTGGAGCTGGGGACAGGGTTTTCATCCTGGCTCTGCCACCAACTTGCTGGGTAGCTTACGACCAGCACCCTAACCTCCTGGGCCTCAGTTTCCCCTCTGTGGGATGGGAACAATCACTGCTGCTCTGCCTACCCCACAGGGTTGTAGGGAACATCATGGTAAGAATGCACAGGTTGCAAATAAAGTGTAAGTATAAAAAGTAGAGGGGAGCGGATGGAGCTCAGGTGGTTGAGCTCCGGCTTCCCATGTACGAGGTCCTGGGTTCAATCCCGGTACCTCCTAAAAAAAAAACAAAGTGGATGGGAAAGGAGATTAGGGAGATTTACAAAGAAGCAACGGCTCTATCTGGAATGCTTCATTTCCCTAAAAGTGAAAGATCTGAAGCAAATATGGCAAAAGGGTGGTGGGTGCAACGATGTTCGTTACACCGTCCATGATCAATTATCCAAAATCCTTGGGCCAGATGTGTTTTAGAACTCAGCATTTGGCGGGGGGGCATACATCATAGATGACATGAGCTCTCCATCAGGGTCAAAGGCCTATAATCAGACACAATGACAACTCTGCAGCAAAGCATGAATATCACACCAAGAGGTATAAATAAGGTCGGGCATGGCCACATAATCAGCTCCGGTCAGGTTTTGCAGCCAAATGAGTTCTGGTGCCAAAGTTACAAGGAAAACTTGATTTCCAGAGCAGTTTGGAGTTCAGAATTGCAGATAACACCTGTATTAGTCTCCAAACTTTTTAGAATTTCTGAAATAGCTTCAATTTTTTTTAAGAAAGGGCTGAAAAAAAAGAAGAAGAAGGGTAGGGAAGAGCTTTGAAATCCGTAAAAGGTTGTGAAAGATTATTATTACTGAAGTCCAGGACCTGCTCAGCAAACTGGAAGAAAAGCTTTGGGGGCCAGGCAGGTGGCATAAAGGAGCAAGGCCAGCAGGTGGGCGTCCAGGGGGCCTGGCAAGCTCGTACCCTGCCTAAGGGGCCATGGCTGCAGCCAGCTGTCCATTGCCCTGGGCACCCATGGGCCCCATGCACATCCAGTCTTGCAAGATCTGGTTTGTCCAGGGAAGCTGGACATCTGGCTCTTGCTGGGAATTTAGTTGACAACTGATTCAATTACAAAATAAAGCAAAACAAAACAAAACTGTGTGGGCCAAATAAGACTTGTCTTTGGGCCCCCATTTCCCATCTCTGGGCAGGGCAGCACACATGCCTTAGTAAACAATAGCCGCCTTCCTCAGAGAACCTTCCAGTTGCAATGCTGGAAGAGACCCAAAGCACCCTTAACCTAAAGGCTCCCCAACCCCCTGAAATCTCATGTGTTTGTTGGCTTGTGCACTTTTTGGGGGGAGGGAGAAAGGTTCTCAAAGGAGCCCCTATGCCTGAAAGGGTAAAGAATGGCGGGACTGGTGCAGCTACTCTCTTGCCATGGAGAATGGCTTGTGTAGACTCCCACAGCTAATCAGTGGCAGAGCTGGACTGGGCCCCAGGTCTCCCGACCCCTGTCTTGGCCCCTTGTGGCTGAGGGGTGGGCCAAATGGAGGGTACCCCCTCCCATTCACTCAGCGTTCACCAGGCCTTACTGCTTAGCAGACGGTCTCACCTGGGCGGGAAGCCCAGCCCGGGGCTGGGAGGTCAGAAGAGCTCCCTGGGTTTGCTGAGGTAGCTGGAATAGATTTGGCGTCGGTAGCAGGCCTGGGGAGACAAGGGAGGATGCGTGGGGTGAGGGGGTGAGGGCGACAAGGGAGGTTCCGCGGCAGTAGTGGGCGGCCACCCGGGCCGGGCGGTACCTGGCTGACTCTGCTGGGCCTGCGGCAGCAGGAACTGAGCCGGCGGCTGGAGGTGGTGTCCGGGCACAAGCACCAGCTGCTGGAGCTGGAGGAGCTGCTGTATGTCCTTGCAGGGAGGGGGAGAGACAGAAAGACAGCCTGAGTCCTGGCTGGCTCCTCCTTCTCTGCATCACCCTGGGCCCTGGGGGGCTGAAGCCAGGAAGGTGCTCTGTGGGGCACCCTGGCCTGGGGCTGCGAGGGACGGAGCATGGGGTGTCTGAAGGGTGCCCCTGAGCTCAGGGCACCCAGGAAGCATCTCCCAAGCCTGGGGTAGCCGAGGGTCCTATCTGGGCAGTCCCAGAAAGGCTCACTCTTTATCTGCCTTTTCTTTCTCAATGGAATATTTGCCTCGTACCTTTCCACAGAACAAAAGAACGGTTTAAAAATGTAAATCAGACCAAGTCTTTTCTCTGTTTAAAACACTCCAAAATAAAATGATAGAATGTCTGTGGTGAGCTTCAAAATACTCCAGCAAATAGTGGCCGTGTAAACTGGTACAACCATTTTGGAAAACCCTTCCGCACTATCTGCTGAAAGCTGAACATACACCTGCTTGATGACCCAGCAGCAATTCTACTCCTGCATCTAACCCAACATAAATGAGTACATGTGTTCACCAAAAGACATGCCCTAGGGAAATGGATGTGGCTCAAGCAGTTGGGCACCTGCCTACCACACGGGAGGTCCTGGGTTCAGTTCCCAGTGCCTCCTAAAGAAAATGAGCAAGACAGCAAGCTGATGCAATGGGCTGGCATGGTGAGCTGATGCAACAAGATGACGCAATGAAGACACACAAGGAGGAAAACATAATGAGAAACACAACAAGCAGGGAACAGATGTTCCTGCTCAAGCAATTAAGTGCCTCCCTCCCAGATGGGAGGTTCCAGGTTCGGTTCCTGGTGCCTCCTAAAAAAAGATGAGCACACAACAAACAGACACAGAAAGCAGACAGTGAGCGCAAACAACGAGGGGGGAGGAATAAATAAATAAAATTTAAAAAGTAAATCTTTCTGAAAATATATGAAGATGAAACTTAAAAAAAATAAAAAAAATTAAAAAAAAGACATGCCCTGAAGATTCACACAGCAGAACCATTTGTAAGCCAAAACCTGAAGAGACCCAAATGCCTGTCAAGGGTAGAATGGGTCAATAAACTGTGACTTAGTGGAATGCTACATGGCAATTAAAATGAACAGTCTACCATCTACAATTACACCCAACAATATAAGCCTTCCAAACCTAATGATAACCGAAAGAAGCTGGTTTGATAGAAAACATTCTGTGTGGTTCCCTTTACATTTCATTTGCATGTTAGAAGTTGGGGGGGTACAGACTGGAAGGGGCACGAGAGGGCTTTTCAGGGGTCTGGCATGTCAAGTTTCTGGATTGGATGCTGGGCACGTGGGTGTGCTCAGTTTTCGAGTACTCGTTGAGCTCTACCCCTATGATTGCGCACTTCTCTGTATTTCTTACACTTTAATAAAAAAAAAATTTAAGGTAATGAGGCAGGGAAAGAGGGGAAAAGAAAAATCCCAGGGAAAAAAAAGCAAGGTATATAGATGAAACAAGATTGGCAAAATGATGATATCTGTTGAACTGGGTGACAAGTAAGTAGGGATTATTATATCATTATCTCTACTTTCATGTGCTTGAACATTTTAAAAAGAAAAAGCAAAACCAATTACACACACACACACACAACACTCCAATGGCTTCTCAGAGTTCTTAAAAATGCAACCAGAACTCCTCACCGGGCCTTTAAAGTGGGCCTTTAATACTGGGGCCTGCGGAGTCTTTTGGCGTCAACTCCTACCACCCTCTCCCTCGCTATGTGCCAACCATTCAGTCCTTTTCTGCTTCTCAAATGTGCCAAGCTTGTTGCTGCCTCAGGGCCTTTATACCTGCTGCTGCCTCTGCCTGGACAGTGCTTGCTCTCACACTCATGGCTGGTTCCTTCTTGTCACTCGGGTCCTAACACAATGTCACCTCTTCAGAGATGCCCTCTTCGACCACCTAATCTAAACCAGTCTGCCCCCCTCACCTCCCTTTATCATGTCACCCCCCCCCCCTTTTATCTCCTTCACAAGACTTATCACTACCTTGAGTACTCTCTCTTCCCATCTGGTCTCCCTCACTGGAATGTCACAACCTCAACTGTACTGCTCACTGCTGTATCCTCAGCACGTGAAACAGTACCTGGCACCCTGTAGGTGCTCCATATATATTTGTTGAATGAACTAAGACTGATGCTTCACAATTTTCTTGGCAACTTTTATGGATAGTTGGAAGTTGTAATATGTTACTGTGGCCATTTGGCAATTTGATGTAATTATGAATTACAAAAATATAATTGGATCATGCTTGTAAAGATCTGTTAATCTGGGCATGACTGAGATATGATTGGGGCATTGACTGGGCCACGTCAGTAGGGCATTGAGCCCCACCCCTTGGTGGGTGGAGAATCAAATATAGAAGGCATGGCAAGAACAGAGTTGAAGCGGTTTTTGAGAAGCAGTTTTGATGTTGGAAAGAAGGCCCCAGGAGAAGTGAGCCGTTCACCTGATAGTCTACAGTTGACCTTGTGGAGGAAACAGGAGCTAAGCCCGGAGAGAAACGCAGCCCCGGGAAGAGAGGAGCCCAAGAAGCCTGAACCCTGGCAAACGCTGGCAGCTGTCTTGCTCTAACACGTGGCAATGGACTGTGGTGAGAGAAGAAACTTAACGCTTTATGGCCTGGTATCTGTGGACTTCTACCCCAAATAAATACCCTTTATAAGGACCAACCCATTTTTGGTATTTCACATTAGCACCCCTTTGGCTGACTAATACAGTTACTTACAGTTATGATTTTATCCTTCTGGGAAATGGGGGGGGGGGCGGGTTGTGGCACCTACCCCTCAATTCCTCCCAATGCTATTATTATTTCAAAGACCAATTTAATGTCCCAGGAAACGAACAAACTGGGAAAAAATAAGTAACTCGACACAAAGGGTACATTTCTCTAAGATATTAAAGAGCCGTTACAAACCCTAAGAAAGAGACTAAGAACCTGACATGGCCAACTAACATGTTTGCTCACTAGAAGGTAAATATGGCTACACATGCCCTGAGATGCTATTTTCACCTATCAGGTTGGCAGAGACAAAAAGAACAGCTAGTGTGGTGCCTTGGTTACAACTGATGAAACATTATTATTATAATTATATTATTAGCTATAGTCCAGAGTTTATATTAGGGCTCACTCTCTCCGTGTGGTGTAGGTCTATTCTGGTACCAGACATATAAACTAAAAGGAATCATTTTAGTCACTTTCAAGTATATAATCCAGTGGTGTTAACTACATTTACAATGTCACACCATTGTCACACTAACACAAAATGTTAACAGTAGGGAAAACTGTGGGCTGGGGGAGATCCATAGGAACTCTGTACTTCCTGCATGGTTTTTCTGTAAATTTACAACTACTCAAATTAAAAAAAAAAACAAAAACAAGAGGGTACATTGGCACAACATCTGTGGAGGGCAATTTGGCAACGTGTGTCAAAATTACAAACACATGTACCCTTTGACTCAGCCATTCCACTTCTAGAAATTTACCTGAGGGAAATACTCACACTTGCACAAAATGACCGATATAAAAGGATATTCCTTGCAGCAGTATTTTAGCAAAAGACTGGAAACTAGCTGAGCATGAAGCAGTAGGGGATGGGCTGAATGCACGGAGGTGGATCTGTGCGGTAGAATACTATGCAGCCATCAAAGAGAACAAGGACGCTCTTTGTGTCCTGATATGGAACAATCTCTGAGATCCCTGTCGAGGGGAGAGATCAAGATGCAGAACAGTGGGTGTGAGATGCTACTGTTCGTGTAAAAAAAAGTCTGTGTAGGGGTGTGCTTGGCTGTGCGTAGACTAAATATGGAAAAATGCACTAGAAACTTCCACATTGTAAGTCCTTCTATATCTCCTGAATTGTGAACATTTACCTACATAAATGCCCCTGTGTCCCACCCCTACTCACCCGGTTGAACCGTCACTTCTGCGTAACATCCCTGCTCGTTCACCCCTTCGCCTTGCAAGGGCTTTGAGTCTGTCCCCTGTCCACTTGTGAAGGCCTTGGCTTTCTCACTGTGCTCCCGGAAGGTTGGTGTTCCCCAGGGGCAGAGTTGTGGGGGGTGCCCTCACTCCAGCTGCTAATCGTCTAAGCAGACAGCTCAAGGCTCTGTGCGGTTTTGAAGTCCTAACACCTTAGTCTTCAAAAGTGTGCCCATTCTGCCTTCTTTCTCCTGCCTACCCCCAGCCTGTCTCCCTTCCAGATGGGCGGTGACTGGGAAGTGAATGAAGCTTGAGCTTCAGGGCCTCCCGTTACCCTGGACCCTTCCAAGGCCCTGCACCTAATTTCAGTTTCATAATTTTGTATTACTTTTCTTCAAAAGGGCCCCCAACCTCTATAAACTTCAGACCCACAAGCTGGACATGCCCTGCTCTCTGCTGCATCTCTCACAATGCAGTGTATTTGCTTAGATATATTTTCCCTCTACTGGACTGAAACTCTAGCAGCCAGAGGCCACGTCTCTTTCTTCTTATGTCCCTAACCTTGACAAATGCCCACTGAATTGAATCAAAATGAAAGAGTCCAGGCCCCAATCAAGACGCCAGAGTGACACTTCCATCCCTCCACAGAAGCTTTGAACCACCAGCAAACACTGGCAGAAACATCTTTCTAAAAGCTCCAGAAAACAGTTAATGGATTGCATTAACAGGGAGAGCACTGAATCAGGAGAAAGGCCACTTAAAAGTGATAGGATCTCAGGATGCCCAGGCTGGCCCCACCCCACCCCTTCCCAGCTGTGTGTGGAGCCGCAGGAGCTCCCCATGCAGATCCTGGTCCCGGTTCCAGGGGTGGGCAGAGTAACCCTCACGCACATACTGGGAGCATGGATGTGTGGTCCACTCTCTCTGGCGGTGGCCTGGGGGACCCGCTGTCCCAGAACTTGCCCTGCATGTAGAAGGCGGCTCCCCTACAGAATGCTGTGGGAAAGCAGTCAAGCCGTGCTGCCTGGGGCAAGGGACTGCTGGCTGTAGGACAAACAGTGCCGTGCCTGGACCATGAGGAAACTGTTTCCTAGGGTAGAGAGGACATTCACTTCCATGTAAGTGGGGGAATTCCTAGGGCTACAGGTTCATGTCCAGGACAAGACAGGTGCAGAGAGGATCAGGGAGGCCCCTGCGCTTTGGCCTGGAGCTATTCTCCAGGCCAAAGTGAAGTTATGGATAAGCCCTGAAGGAGACACCACCCAGGTCAAACTGCAAAGACTGGAGAAGGTGTTTTCTT
>JAQZBX010096943.1:0-11746 GCA_029593785.1 Cabassous unicinctus
CATATTCATCACTCTTAAAAATCACCTTTATTATGGAAATGTACATTTAAAAGATAACTGTGCAGTTCACATCTGATGCTCTTGGACTTCTAACCCATTTTCCTGCTGAAATGGTTATTTTTATAATGAAGTAGATCTGTAATCTATTTCACAGGGTCATTGTCAGGAAAAATGAAGAATGCGTGAAAAGCAGTTCTCTTCCTCCCACTCTCCCTGATCTTTATGAGTTTGTGGTTATCCTCAAAACATAAACAATAAGACTTTGGTGAAACTGCAAGGTTTGGTGGGTAAAGTTCAGACTCAGAGCCAACCAGACTTGCTTCCCACACTTATAAGCTATATGACTTTGAATGAAGTACTCTCTAAACCTCAATTTTCTCAAAATGAAAAAAAAGAGAGGGGGAGGAAATGATAATATCTTGCAGGTTCTTTGTCAAGATGAGATAAAATATTGTAACAAATGTACCACACTAATGAAAGGTGCTAATAATAGTGTGGTATATGGGAACTCTGTATTTGATGCATGATTTTTCTGTAAACCTACTTCTCTATTAAAAATTTGCGCAGGTGTATGTGTGTGTCTTGCAGACCCGGCCCAGCTGATTGTTTTCAGCTCTTGGTGCCTAGGTGTGGATGGAGCAGCGAGCCATGTCTCACCCAGTGTCCTGTGGTCCTGAAATGGGAAGCTGTGGCGGGCTCAGAAGCATCATTATTCTCTAGCGCTTTTGAAGGGAATTCCTCAATTTCTGATCTGTGCGGCCCCATCCTGAGCCAAAAGCAAGCTTTCTTTGCCAGAAGCCAGTGCATGCACTAGGGATTCGTAATGGGAAATTCGAGCCTGTCGTTTATTCAAAGAGCCGCAGGCCCAAGGCTGCATGTTTGATTTAGAGCCCAGGTCCAGCTGAGGTCCTTGCAATGACCTATGCCATCATCGTGCTCAGGCCGGGGCGGCTGCTCCATCCGAAGCCGTCCCTTTTCCCTCGGAACCCGGAAATCCATCTCAGATCTTCAGAGAATGCTAAACCTCCACAGTTGGGCAGAAGACAGGGTGAGAGGTCGCGCAGCCTCCTACTGTTATCTGCGTGATCTCCAGAATCTTCCTTGCCCTTGGAGCCTTGATTTCCTCACCTGTAAACTATCTGCCAACTGGCGATAAGGCTCTGGGAGTGAGGATGTGTGTGGCATGCTGCAGGCACTGGACCAGCAGAAGTGGGTGAGCAGGGCAGGAGCAGGGAAGGGGGAGGAGCCATGGAGGTTATTTCAGCACTAATTCCTATCAAACCGAGGGCGAGGAGATGTTTGGTCCTCAGTCTCACAACTGCACTGTGCCTCCCCCACCCCCGTCCCCACATCCTCTGAGCCTCTCGGGAACACAAGCTCTCCATTCCTGATACTAGTGACCCCTCCCAGAGGCACTGGCATGAGTGGACTTCTCGTGAGTGGCGCCTCCCGGGTGAGAAGAACCACCAGACGAGTTTTCCCAGGACGAGCAAGAGTCCTCCGCGCCCAGGAGGTCCCATCACCTGCCTCCTGGTTGGGAAGCTGTTCTGTCCCGTCCTTCATTCATTCAACCACCAAGCAAACACCTCCCGCATTTCCATGATGGACACAGTCCCTGACCTCAGAAACCTCACAACCCAACATAGACGGACGGACAGACGGATCTCTGCAGTGCCCGTCTCTCCCTGAGACTGGCTTGAGGCTCCCAGTGGGACAGATTTGAATGCAAATCATGAGTGCCCCACCGGGACATTTTTACCACCTCCGAGCCTGTTCCCTTCATCTGCTGGGGGAGGCGGGGATGCTAAGATCCATCTCTTAGGGTGGCTGTGAGATTTCTGTGAATTCCGATTTATTCTCCAGCCCGGCCCCACTCCCATCAGCCACCCACAGGCTCAATTCTAGAGCCCCTAAACCAGCCAGTCCACCCTCGATGCAGGGCCAGCACCCCACAAGGACGAGAGCCAACCCACATGTCCAGGCATGTAGCTTCCTGCTTGGACAGCCTCAGGCTCGGCTTTCCTGCCTCTTCTCCAGATGGCCTCAGCCCATCCCCTCACACCTGGCAAGTGACCGGTCCTCCCTCCTGGGCATCTCAGGTGCTCCTTGGCTCGCATCTGCATCCCTCCCACACAGGTACCAGAACCTGTGTTCCGCCAGGTCCTCTCTAGTCCTTTGCAAAGCAGAACCGGCGCCTAAAGACCAAGACCAAGACCTTCCCATTCTGTCTGCACGTCTTAAGCCTGGGCCCAGCTCCCCCGAGCTTGTCGGGGACCAAAGCAAAGAGAGCAGTGTCTTACGTGCCTTACGTGCGCCTCACAGGAGCCAGCAGCAGTGAGAGAGTAATTTCAGGGGCAGCGAAAAGCTTTGCACATCCCCAGAGTCCTCTCTTACTTGCTCGCTGATGCCTGAAATTACTTCAACAGAAAACAATGTACTTTATGCCACAATTAGGAGGAAGCCTTTAAATGCAGATTTCTCTGGCCGAGAAAACACAATGATAACACTTATACACAAGTATATAAATCAGTGATTCTCAAGGAAATGGACCAGTGTATCTTAATGTCCATTTGACAAAGAACAGAGGGCATGTGCAATTCTTAGAAAGCACATGCAATAGCATGATCCAGAGTCAAAACTTCAGGGGGGCAATTCGGTGGCATGTATTAAAACTTCACTACCCTGAGTATGTCTCCAGAGAAACCTTTGTCTATGTGCAGAAAGAGGCATGGACTAGAATGTTCCCTGAAGCATGGTTTGCAACCATGAAAAATAAGAATCACTTTCCATGTCCATGAATAGGGGAACTGGCTGTAGTTTTTGTGTCCTATGGAATACTACGTAGCAGTTAAAAGAAAATGAGAAAGAAGAACAACAAAAAAAGAAAGAAAATGAGGTGAAGTTGTGTGTGCTGACTTAGAAAGACCCCTAAGACATTTTGTAAGTTAAAAAAGGAAGCTGAAAAACAGTGCACAAAGAATAATAGCATTCATGTAAAAATAAAGCAAATTTACTTGTTTCTATGGACAGTTATGTCAGCGTATAAATGCACATGAAAAAAATCTAGAAAGATGGACACCAGAGGTAGACATGGTTTGCTCTTAAAGGGTCTTGAGATTGGGGATGGTAATGAGGAGGGATTTAGCTTTATCTGAATTGTATTTACAGTGATAATGTAACCATGTAATAGTTGCATAATTTCAAATATTTTTTAGCAACATTGCATAATCTTATGTTTGGAAAACAAAAACTCTTTATGATCATAATATAAACCACAGTATTAAAGCTGGACAAAAATCTTTTTAGGTGGTGGTTCATGGGCTTTAAAAAAGTTGAAAAACACTGAAATGATCCCAGTGTAAAAGGAATACTATTTTGAAAATCAGTGATGTGCTTTTCTCTTTTGCCTTTCTGATTACGTGAGCTTGGGCTTAGGCAGTCGGATACACTCATTGCCTTGTAGAAGACTCATATTTGTTACAGAAAGAATGCAAAGCAGAAAAATGAGGGAATTAATAGTCTGTTTCCAACTTGCAAAAAATGTGATCTTGCAGCAAGGCAATACACTGGAAAGATGGAATGTTTGGGAGGCGGGAGGGTCTGTTCCTTTATTTCTGACTTAGTATATCAAGGGCAAAGCCTAGAGGATCTGTCCCATTGAATCCCCCACCGACAAGGGATGATAAGCCTGCACGTGACAGCCAGCTCATGGAAGTCACTGCTCCATGGTAGAAGGAGCCTGAGAATTTATGAGAAGGGGAGGGAAGATGAGCTCAAAGTTGTGGGGTGTTCTTCCCCAACTTTTATCTCCAGGCTGAAGTGTCCAGCAATCAAGGGGAGCCCCAAGAGGATGAGGAGGTCTTTGTGACTCCATGTGTGTGGCTCTGGAAGGAAACTCCTTCGTAAAATATCCTGTAATTTTATCCAAAAACCTCAGGAACCAGGGAACTTGCCCAGGACCCCCAAATCTTTCTGATCAACACAAGGTCACATAAGTTCCCCCTCTAAGCTTAACCACACTCAATGGCCATTTGGAGAGGAGCCAGGAAGAAAGCAGGAAAACAGAGAAATCTGAATCACAGAATTATATTCAAGGAGAATTATATTCATTCATTGCCTAAAGAAGTCTGTTGGATGATCAGATCAGACAATGTTTTGAAGTGGGTAGAAAGGAGTAGAATCTATGTATAAACCATGTAAAGGCTGTGACTAATACTTGGACTGCCAACAATCTGGGGTCCCTCACTGCCACCATAATCACCACCACCACTATTGTACGCTGACACTGAAGAGCCATGCTTCTCCCTCACTCCTCCAATCAGGAAATAATTAAATTTGATATTAGGAGACCTTTTAACTACTCTGCAAAGCTGCCTTACCCAAAAGAAATTGAAAAAGGGTGCTTTATTCAAGATGAACGAGATTTTCTCAAGCTTCAACTTTGGACAATGAAAACACTGGCTGACCCAGAATGGAGCAAGATGCACAGGAGAGAGAGTTGGTAGCATCCCAGCTTCCACAGGGAGACACACAGAATCCCAGGGTGGGGAGGGACATTTGCCTTGATAAATGGTGGCAAAGGGGAGGGGAGTGGATTGAAGGGAGGAGGCTGAGGTATGATTTAGGCTCGTACAAAGAAGATCTCAGTGCCTAAATCTGGAAAATGAGTCAACTATAAAACTGATGATTCTGAGAAGTGTTTTTAAAACATGTTGGGGCACCAACCATGCCATGCACCACCCCCCCCAGCCCAGAATATAGGAGCAATAGTTTATAAATATTAACAAATATAGAAAACTGGGAGGAGAACTAACTAAACCTAAGCACACAGAAGGAAGGAAATAGTAAAAATGAGAGTAGAAATTAAAGAAATAGAGAATAGAAAAGCAATAGAGGGAAGCAGATGTTGCTCAAGCAATTGAGCTCCCACCTACCACATGAGAGGTCCTGGGTTCAGTTGCCAGTGCCTCCTGGAGAAGACAAGCAAGACAGGTGAGCTGGTGTGATGGGCTGGCATGGCAAGCTGACACAACAAGGAGACACAAAGAGGAAACACAATGAGAGAGACAACAAAGCAGGGAGCGGAGGTGGCTCAAGTGATTGAGCACCACTCTCCCACATGGGAGGTCCCAGATCCAGTTCCTGGAGCCTCCTAAAGAGAAGATGAGCACACACAGAAAGCCGACAGTAAGCTCAAACAATGAACAGGGAGGGGGAATAAATAAAAATTAAAAATTTTTTTAAATTAAAAGAAAGGCAATAGAGAAAAATCAACAAAAACAAATGGTGGTTGTTCAACAAGATCAATACAATTAACAAGCTTTAAGCTGGACTGACTGAGACAAAAACAGAGAAGACTCAAATTAATAAAATCAGATTTGAAGAAGAGATAGCACTACCAACCTTATGGCAATAAAAATGAGTGTAAGTGAATACTATAAACAACTGTATGCCAACAAATTAGGTAGTAGATAAAATGGACAAATTCCTAAAAAGGCACAAATTACTGAAACCGATTCAAGAAGAAATAAGCAATCTGAGTATACCTATAACAAGTAGAGATTGAATTACTGATAAGTACAAATCTTACAAAGAAAAGCCCAGTTCCAGATGGCTTTACTAGTGAATTCTACCAAATACTTAAAGAAGAAGTAATATAATTCTTCACAAACTCTTCCAAAAGTAGAAGAGGAAGGAAAACTTCCCTAACTCACCCTATGAGATCAATATTGCCCTGATACCAAAGCCAGACAGAAACAATGTGAGAAAAGGAAACTACAGCCCAATATCTCTTATGAATATATGCACAAAAGTCCTCAACAAAATATTAGCAAATGGAAACCAGCACATATAAACGAGATTATATACCCTGACCAGTTGGGATTTAACCCAGGATTGCAAGGTTGGTTTAACATTCAGAAATCAATAATAATAGGTAAAAAGTAGAAATCATCTAAATGTCCATCAACTGATGAATGGATAAACAAAATGTGGTACGCACACACAATGGCATATTATTCAGCCATAAAAAGAATTAAGTTGATACATGCTATAACATGCATGAACCTTGAAAACATGATGCTAAATGAAAGAAGTCAGTCACAAAGGGCCACATATTGTGTGATTCCATTTAAATAAAATGTTAGAATAGGCAAATAGAGGCAGAAGGGAGATTAGTGGTTGCCTAGGCTGGGGGGGGCGGGCAGAGAGTGGGTAGAAATGGGGAGTGACTACTAATGGGAACAGAGTTTCTTTTTAGGGTGATGAAAATGTTCTAAAATTGTAGTGATGGCTGTACAACTCTACAGATAGACTAAAATACACTGAATTGTGCACTTTAAAAGTGTGAGTTGTATGGTATGTAAATTATATCTTAATAAAGCTGTTGAAAAAAGAAAAGAAGTATAGAAAAGGGAGAATGAAGAGACAGATTGTTCAGGGAATTGTTTTTGGAGCAAGTTAGTTAAGGCAAACTTTGAAGACACACAAGTGTCTCTGTCATGGAGAATATCCCCACAGTTTTTGCAGTTCACAGTTCCTTGACTTAGTAATCACCTGTCCTTTTCCTGAGATGCAAAGTGGAAAAACACAGCCTCCAGGCTGCTTTGAGGGAGGAAGTTGCTAAGCTAGTGAGTGGAGCCTACCACCAACATCCACTGCCCCAAAATGGTCACGTTGTTTTACCTTCATTGTAATATACACAATAATTTTTGTGTGTGATGAATACGTTGTTTCTTTGTGAAAAACGATACCCAAAAGAAAGCCAACTGCAAGTGCTGGTCATGGCAGAGGAGAGAATGTGAAAAGATCTAATTTTAAAAAAATGTGTGCTATCACAGTAGAACTTCCTATAAGGAATGGTAAAGATCTTAGGTGAAGCTTGCAAAATGCCAAGCATCTGCTTTACTGGAAATAGATAACTGGAGAGAAGCAGAAACTGGGAAACAAGAGATACAGAGACATAACAAGATGGCAACCAAGCAAGGAAATCATGTTCCCTGAATCCTCACCAAGTCCAGACACTGTTCCAGGCAGGGTGGAACCCATAGAAATACAGGCCACCCTGCCCTCAGGCACTTGCAGTCCAATTGTAACCTGAGACCCACGCCCTTGGACAATCAAATAGGAATTCAAGGGTGAGCAATGGAAGAGCCACCACAAGACAGGACATGATCAACTGCCAAGTGAACTGTGTAGCTGGCTAGGAGGAGTTCAGAGGCTGAAGAGGATGATGCAAGTCAGGCTGAAGCCTGTGTGAAGAGCAGAGACCAATTGAGCAAAGGACTTTAACAAGTCTGGCCTGAAAATGTTGGCCTTTGTATGTTTTTTCACTGAACTTCTCCTGCCCTGTGCAGCTTCAGCTCCTTCTCATAGACCTTGGGGTCTCCTTTGCAGCCTGGGCTCCCTAGTCCTCTGTGAACTGGTCACTTCTCCATAAGAAGGGGGCAAGGGACTTATATTAATTCCCCCCACGTCTCCATCAAAGCTTACAGCTGCCTCGCTGTCATCATCCCTCACCACCCTGCTAAGTTGGCTGAGCTACCATCCCTTTGGCTTCCTGCAGCACTCCAAAGTTCTTAGCTACTTGAGAGAGTCAGAACAGCTCATGATACTGTCAGTCTTTATGAGATTAGTAAAGCCTAGTGTCGTTGGCTAATTCCTGCTAAAAATGCAGTAAGGATGGCAAGGTGGCTTTGAGGAAGCAGTGTTGTGCTTCTGGGGGGAAGCCACACTCGTGACAAAGAGCCCGTGGCAGCCTATTGTGAAAATATGCAGGGAAGCAAAAGAAAAGGAATTATCTAGGTTTCAAATTACATGCTAGGACCTCAAAAGGCTCTTTCAATCTTCACAATAAGCCTGCAGGTTAAATAAAATTGCTCGAGTTTTACAGTGGTGGAAACAAATTTAGAGAGATTAAATGGTTTGCACAGATTTACATGGCTAGTAAGTGTTGAGTTGGGTTGTTACTCCAGGTTTGTCTGATCACAAAAACTGCCCTGAATCAGGCCATGGCCCATGGACCTCATCTTCTAGCTCTGCTGAAGAAATCAGAAAGAACGGTCATTATAATAACAGCCATCTTATACAACTAATAATGTATAACTGAATAAACTATAGTTAACAATAATATTGCAATATTTTTGTAGCAAAGGCTAAGGAGGTACTATATCAATGCTAAAGGTTTAAAAAAGAATATGGGGTTTAGTTTTATAAGATGTGAATATGAACGAGTATTTTTTTCCATTTTCTTCATTAACAAGGAGAACTCAGTCATGTCATTTGACCAATCTGTGCTCATTTATTTATCTTTTAGAATACTGGAGAAACAGTTGAGTTTGTTATTAAGATTGAATAAAATAAATGTGCCTAGATAGGATTTTTTTTTTTTTAAGTAATGCTTCCATGATTTGTTAAGCTGCCTTTTGTCTGTTATTTTCTATTTTGAAGTTGAAATAAAGTCATTAAATTTTTTTTAAAGTAACAGCCATTTTGGTCTGTGCCAGGTGCTGCACCAGGAACTCCACATCAGAAAAGAAACCGGCCAGAGAGTGATTGTTATCCTCATTTAACCTACATTGAAATGGAAAATTGTATTAATGAGGATGGGATAGTCCCTGCTGCAGTAACAAGTAGCCCCAAAAATCTCAGCAGCTTAACAAAATAAGTATTTACTCCTTCCTTATACAAATGTCCAGCATAGGTCCATGGGGGCTTTGCTCTACACACTCACTCAAGGACTCACAGTGATGGAGGCTTCACGGTCTTGTCGATGACACACCTGGAGCATCGGCTCGCTCATCACCAAGACAAAAGGCAAGCACAGCACCCTCGCACCTGTTCTTCTATGCTTCCACCTCAAAGAACTCATTCCCACCTAAATACAAGGAAGAAAGCTGGGACACGTGGAGGAGCTCATGGATATTTAGAGAGCAGTAAATGAAGCTACCACAAGTTTCAACTGAGTTAAGACTCTTGTGCTAAGCCATTGCGCTGATACCTGAAACGTGATCTAGCTCTCTCCAAGGTTCATGCTCTTTCCACCAGGCGGTGTGGTGGGGAAGGGGGGTATACCACCCCCATCCTCTAGGCAACCTACTTTTCTTTTAGTGACTTATCATGGACTCCAGAAAAGCAACTGCTCTGAATCCATCAGAACTGGAGTCAGTCCAGTGATGTATCCAAGTTAGAATTTAGTGTCTGGGAAGGGGCACCCAAGGTTGCAGGAAACTGCATGTCTTACTGACGTGACGCATGCACTTTTGCAATGTCCTGGAGACCTCCTGATTTATCTTGACTCCCTAGCACGATGCTCTCTGCTTTGCAGATTTATCCCAGCCTCTATGGAGCTGCATTTATTTCTCATCTGTGTTGTCTCTGCTGGCAAGAAGTTTTACGCTGCTTGTCTCTTAGTTTATATGTTTATATCTCACCACAGCCTAACCAAGATTTGCTGCAGAATAACAAAAAATGCATTAAAGATAAGTTTTTTTTTAAGTATGTGAGAAAATCAGGGCTTAGGAAAATAAAGATGGGGAAAATAAGATGAAGCCAACGATAATGATATTATACAAAGTGCAGACTGGCTATTTTTTGCACTGGCTTGGGGCAAGCCAAAACATGTTTTTTGAGCTTCCAGGCAGTCAATGAAAGAGTGAAACAGACTGCTACATAATTCATAAATATCCATAAGATAAAATTTCAGCCAATTAGTCAGGGGAAGCTCAGGTATTCCTGGTACTCAGAACTGACAGAAATCTTCCCCATGGGTCCACTAAAAGAAGATATAGCATATATAATATAGCATATTATATTAAATATCTATGTAATATATATTTAAAGGCAATTCTGGGAAATAATGGCATTTCAGGAATGCTGAATGAAGGGCCCTGGGGGACAAAGAATGCCGGCTGATTGGAGTTGGAAAGCATACACCAAGAGCAGGAAGGAATCACTTCTGCCAGGAAAGGACAAAATGTAGACCAAACAATCAGAGAAAAAAGAAGGAAAATTTGCAAACTTAAGCAAATTTAAGTCATTTCTTCTCCCTTTGATGGACTAGGGATGAGTTTAGCTGCATGAGATACTTGCTTTGATAATGAGAAACAAAACATATGGCAGACAGAGACCTCTTCACAAATTTCAAAGTCCAAAAGGGTGGAAATACCAGGAAAGTTCAGAGCCAAAGCCCAGGCTTCTTCCACATTCAGTCTGTAGCCTGAGAGGGGCTCGGTAGATAACGAACATGTCTGCTTTAGGAAAGGAAGTCCTGAAAGTTTCAGTTATGAGCCACCAAATATGTGTTGCCTGCTCTTGAGGAAACATGTTAATAAAATTTTGTGGTACTAGTCCTAAATCTCAGACAGTCTCAGGAAGATGAGGAAAGAATGTAAAAGAAAACACAATAGGCATGTAAAACATATTATGTACATTATCTTTAATCCACATCACAACCCCAAATGGTAGGTTTTGTCACCTTGCAATGACTTTGGCTACAATGACTTTGTATTAGTCAGCCAAAGGGGTGCTGATGCAAAATACCAGAAATCTGTTGGCTTTTATAAAGGGTTATTTATTTGGGGTAGAAGCTTACAGTCACAAGGCCGTAAAGCATAAGTTACTTCCCTCACCAAAGTCTGTTGCCACATGTTGAAGCAAGACGGCTGCTGACATTCAAGCTTCTTCTTCCTCTTAAGGCTCCGTGGTCCCAGCTTCTTCCAATATCAGCTGTAGGCTGGGCTAAGGCTTGTCTCTCTCCTGGGACTCATTTCTCTCCAGGCTCAGCTGCTCTGTTCTCTCCACAAGTCTAGCTCTGAACTATTGGGCTAACTGCTCGTCTCTCTTCCTGGGACCTTTGCCATGTCTAATGGAGCCTTGTCTCTTTCCTCACGTATCTGCTTCTCTGTGTATTTACTTCCTGGGGCTCCACATCAAAACTCCAACTGTCTCCTCCACCTTGTCATTTTCTCTGTGAGTCCCCGCCCACCAAGGGGGTGGGGACTCGGCGTCTTACTAACATGGCCCAATCAAAGCCTTAATCATTATTTAATCAAGTGAAAGTGAAACCTCTGAACTCAATACAATCTAAGGCTATTACTAGCCCAGAGGAACAGACCAGTTTACAAACATAATCAGTATTTCTTTTTGAAATTCATCGATAATATCAAACTGCCACAGACTCCTTTACAAATGATTGTACTGGAGCTCAGGAATGTGGAGAAACTTGACCAATATCATAGAACTGGTCATGGGCAATGGGGAGTTTGAACTCATAAACAGCTAAAGCGCTTTCCTGTAATACAATAATGACTCTTAATACACAGTGAAAATGAAAAGATGAAAATTAAAATAAAGAATGCACTAAAGATGAGGTTCTGATGAGCCTGTAAAAATAGGGTCTAGTGGTCAGTTGGAAGAAATCAGAGATCTGAAGCAGCATAGAGGCTCTTGTGTGGGCCCTGAAGAAACAAACTACTTTGTGTGGAGAGGGCCACATGGTAGGGAATAAAGGGCAGCCACTGGGAGCTGAGGGCCTCAGCTATACAACCTCAAAAAGTTAAGCTCTGCCAACAATCGTTGAGCTTGGAAGAGAACTCCATGCCTCAGGTGTGATCATAGCCCCTTCCAACATCTTCACTTCAGTCTGGTGAGATCCTGAGCAGAGGAACTACCAAACCTGTGCCTGGACTCCTGACCCAGAGAAACTGTGAGATCCTAACTTGTATTATTTTTTCCTCTTAAGCCATTA
>JAQZBX010096944.1:0-11747 GCA_029593785.1 Cabassous unicinctus
CCCCCCCCCCCCCACTGGAGCATTTCCTACCTCTTACTTTCTGAGGCTCTGACCCCATCTCCTCTAGGATTTTCTCTCCCTGGAGTCCAGCCTTAGATACACAGGAGGCCCAGTACATTTCATCACTAGACAGACTCTCTCCAGGCCCACCAAGTACAGCGGGTGGCACATTGACAGCCCCGTGGGCTGTTTGTAGAGAGACACATTCTAAAAATAGAAATGTCCTCAACTCCATGGAAGTGGGGGTGGACGTGGAGATTATCCGTGATTGAAATGGTTTCCAAATGCAAACTGAACATCTTTCTTTTGATACCAAACTATGGCAAGAAGCTAGCACGGATCTTTGATCCTATACCGGTGTCTAGAGAAATTATGAGGTCTCCAGGATGGGATAATAGATTCTCATCAAGACTTCTGGCTTTAGGAAATTGTTTAATCTCCATTCTCAGTGGCTGCTGCTTTGAGACAGCTGCGACTGAAAGGTCCCCAGTGCTATTGAAAACAGCTCATCAGTTCAGAACAAAGCTGATTATGTAAATTTTGCATTAAGATGCAGCTGCAATTTAATTTTATTCTG
This sequence comes from Cabassous unicinctus, assembly GCA_029593785.1. Taxonomy (NCBI): domain Eukaryota; kingdom Metazoa; phylum Chordata; class Mammalia; order Cingulata; family Chlamyphoridae; genus Cabassous; species Cabassous unicinctus. The sequence goes on from JAQZBX010096944.1 coordinate 578, forward strand.
TAAATAAATATCGCATTAACATCCATCTGTTGAAAGTCAGGTAAGACAGACTCGGAGACGACAGGGCGAAGGCCCCAGTGAGTTCTCCATAAAAAATGACAGCGAATGGATCAGGACACCCAAATTCACTATATAGAAGTTTATTTATTTTTTCTTTAAATGGCAAGTCAGCTATAAAATCATTTTAGAGCAAGAAGAAGCCATGATTGGCCGAGAAAGACACTGAATCTATTTCTGGCCCTGCTGTTCAGAGGACACACAAAAGCGTTCTCTGATTGCTGTCATAGAGATCAATAATAATTATAGTTCCCGAATTCCCTCCAAAAAAAAACCAAAAAACATTTCAGCTGATGAAAAATGATCACTAAATTAGCACTAGCTCTTTTTGCTTTTGGGCAATTTTCCCAGCCAGGAATGCCACTTGTGAGAGTTATCTTTGCTGAACCGGCTCAGCTTCCCTCCGCGGAGGCAGGAGTGGTGGAAGAACCCCCACCCCCACCCCCACCCCCAAGGGCCTTGGGGGCAAGCAGTGGGAGCACAGGGAGCGAGGCAGGCATCCCTGCCTCAGGAGAGCTGCCCGCTCAGTTTCAGGCCCATGACTGGAGAAGGCTCTTGAGCTCTAGGAAAAGCCTTTTACACACTCATAGTCGCCTGTTGGACATCAGGTGCTTTCAGGAGCATGAGACTTTGTCATTAGTTGCTAAGATTTAAGTGGAGATGAATGGTCAATGAGCTGCCAGGAAGAGATATAAGAACCTGTTGTTGGTGCTGGGAAGGGATGGAGGTGAGGGTTGCCAGAGAGAGATGGGGACTGACCCATCACGGGCTGTACATACTAACATTTAAGGTACTGTTTTACAAACTGTCACTTTCCCTAATAAAAGTGACCATTACAGTTGGCTAGGGCATCCTTGGGAGGATTTGGAGCAGACGCCATTCAATCAAGGCAGCTAAGCTCAAGGTCACCGGCATAAACGGTGTTTTTGTGCAAATTGCAAAAAAGAGACCCCTTTGGGCAGAAGAAATTCAAACAGGTGCCCTTTCTTCCCAGCTGATGAAGTCAAGGTCCATGTATTCAGGAGGAGTGTAAGGTGCATCTCACCGTACCTCTCCCCAAAGTATGCTCCTTCCCCAAGTGTGAGGCCTAGGGCAGCAGCCACACTTTTCCTACCACAGGAATAGGCCTGAAGCTATCTCCTTCCCTTTCCCTCTTCTTCCTGTCTTGAGTGTGGGTGTGATGGCTGGAGCTAAAGCAACCATCTTACAACCATGAGGCAACATGGCACCCTGCTCAAGAGGGTGAATGAAAGATAAGTGAAGCCTGGGTCCTGAATGACCTTGTTGAGTTGACTACTTCTGAACTTTGCATTCTGTAAGAAAGATAAATGTATTTTAAACCATCATTAATTAAAGATATTGTTACTTGCAGCCAAATCACCCCAATCAAAACAGGGAACTAGGGAACCATGATAGGTGGCCGGCAGAAGAGTCTAGGTTTCTGATTTTTGGCAAATCCTTCTTCAAAGACACCATCACATCTCCCTTACAATTGGACTTTATTATCTCCTTTCCTCAGTTTTTGTTGAAGACCAATCATTACATGGATTGTGCTCTTTTATAGAATTCCAGTTGACTAGTCATTCCCAAGATTACTTTTCTGCACTATCGCCATGAGTCCTAAATGAATCAAGGATGGTGATTGAATGAGACATCATGGCAGCTGTCAGCTCTAAAGACAAAATATCAGAGTGTTTCACAGGCAGAAATGAGGTGAAAACATGTCAGCCTGAGCAGGAACAATGCAACCAAACAAAAAACTTCATTATCAACTGCCCTTGCCTGCCAAGTCCTTCATGAGTTCTTTTTGGCCTCATTTTACATGTTAAGTGTTACTGTAGAGAAAGAGTGTTTCATGCCCTGGGTCCTCCTCCATATGAAACAAGCAGGTGTGTGTGTATGTGTGTGTGTATGCATGTGTGTGTGCACTGGTATGCACATGATTGTGTGTGTCCACCCATGCACAGAGTAATCATCATAGGCAAGACCATGCCTGAGGTATTAGCTAGTCTCCTGTGTCCCTTTCCTACAGTATACCTTGCCCATCTGGACTGGCTCTTAGTGTCTTTGTCCTTCTTGTATCAGTTAGAATAGACTGGATTATGCTGCAGTAATGAGCAAGCCCCAACTCTCAGTAGCTTATACTAATAAAAGGTTTATTTCTTGCTTAAACTGCATGTCCTTTGAGCATAACTGGGGTTCTCTCTCAACATCACTGCCATTCTTACCCCAGAAATCTAGCTAGCAGACTTGACCTTATCTGATACATTCCCAGTCACCCCAGCAAATGGAAAAATGTTCTAGGTCAGCACTGTCCAATGGAAATATAATGTGAGCCATTTACATGTAAGTTCAAATTTTTTAGTAGACATATTAAAAAAGTAATAATATTAATTTTAATAATGTCTTTTATTTAATCCAATATTATTTTAACATGCAATCAATATAAAAAAAATGACTGATGAGCTCTTATATATACTTTTTTGGTGCTAAGTCTTTGAAATTCCATGTGTATTTTACACTGATGGCGCATCTCAGGTTGAACTAGCCACATTTTCCATGCTCAGCAACCACATGTGGCAAGTGGTTGCCATTTTAGACAGTGCAGTTCTAGGGTCTCACTCCAACAGTTAAATACTCATACTGGAAGTGACTGACATGCATCACTTCTACTCTCAACTCATTGGACAGAGGTGATGCTTTATGTCCTCAAGGACCTTATATCACCGGGGATCCTGAAATGAAAACTACTAACTCTGAAATGAAACAGAATGAAAAGACATGCCATATGAGAGGAATAATGAAATGTGGACAAACATGGTGAAAGTAGAACTTAACTCTAACACGATGACTGGGAAGGCTTCACAAAGATGCCATTTGGCCAATACTTAGAAGGATGGTGTTTTAGTTTGCTGCCGAAAGTAATACCAGAATTGGGGTTGGCTTTTACAATGGGGATTTACTTGCTTGCAAGATTACAGTTCTGAGGCTGAGAAAATGTCCAAATCAAGGCATCATCAGGTGATGTTTTCTCTCCAAAGACCAGCTGCTGGCAATTCTGGACTCCTCTGTCATATGGGAAGGCACATGGCGGCTTCTATTGGTCTCTCCCTTTTACTCAGGGTCTCATAGCTTTCAGCTGCCTGCTTCCCTGGCTTTCTCTCTGTTCCTCTGAATTCATTCTGTTTATAAAGGACTCCAGTAAGAGGATTAAGACCTACCCTGGGTAATCTAATCAAAAGGTTCCACATACAAGAGGTCCACACCCACAGGAATGGATTAACTTTAAGAACATAATCTTCTGGGGTCCATCCAGCTTTAAAAATCACAGATGCAATTTCAGTCTCTCAGGACCTAATAGGAAACTGGGACTGACATTTCCTTTATTTATAGATTTTCATAGTGGGTTTTTTAAAAAAATAACTTGTCTGAGGGATTGAAGGGCGAGAATGCAAGCCCAGAAGTCAGAGGCCTGAGATGCATTTGTGGCCCTAAGTCGATTCCCTGGGATCCCCACGAGGACCCCTGGAGATGAAATTTCTGAATCTTTGGATACAAAACAGCAGAGGTGGTCTACAACAGTGCAGTTTGTCAAAGCTTAGAAAACTGTGCCCCTAAAAAGAATGTTACTGTAGATAAAATTTGTGTCAATAAACCTGAAATAACCTAAATAACCTAAATAAACAGAGCTGCTCCAGACATTCCAGGAATGAAATAAAGGTTAATTAATTTTATTCATTTTTCACTTTACTCCTTATAGCAAACTCACATTTGGGACCAAAACCGTGGGGGTTGAATATGATTGACAGCCAAATTGCCTAGCATGGCGCAGACCTGATGGCCTGTGCTGCATGCTTTTGGTGCAACGTGAAGGAGCCCTGGCACCTCAGAGAGCAGCTGGAGGGCTTGCGAGGGAAGCTTGATGTTCTCACAGCAAGTAGTTTGTGAGCCCCACTTAGCTCTGGGAACTCCTCGAGCATATATTGGATACCTGAGAAACAGATACTTGGAAAGTCAAGTGGGGCCAAATGTGACTTGAAAAATGTCACGATGCCTTTGTCATGCCCTTGGACTTTCCTCCAGCTCTTAAGTCCGTAGTCCAATCCACAACCAAAATGGAGCCTGGAGTCCAATCAGAAGTTGGAAATTAAGTCTCTATCTCGAAAGATCTGAACGTCTCAAGATGTCCTACAGAACTGTGAATACGAGGCAACTAGGAGAACTCTTAATATGATGGTGTCAGGAGCTAAGAAAAAGAGTTACTTGGTTGACTTCCTGAGTCATGGAACAGGGAACCCGTTTGCCGCGGTGGTCAGCACGGTGCTTTACAGTGAGATCGGCTAAGATATGGCTTCCTGAACCATCACAGCACAATGGCCACCAAATTCTTTGTGACTAGAAAAAATCCACTTAAAATTTGTGTTTTCACTGAAAAAGGAAGGAAAAGTCTTTTAGAAGAGAGTGTGTATCAGATTTCTCTATAAATCTTTGTAAAAAGGGATAGTCACTGATGGATGGAAAAATGAACCAATAATAATATCTACAATAAATTAATAGTATTAATAGCTGTTACTTATGCCGTGCTTACCATATGCCATGCATGGGTCCAAGCCCTTCAGTTTATATGGATTCATTTATTGCTTGCAACAATCTTATGAGGTAGGTCTTATATTCTTCCCTCATCATAGATGAAAACACCAAGGGACATTAAGTGATTTGTCCTTGGGCATGCAACTGATAAATGACAGAGTTGGGATTTGAGCCCAAGCTGTCTAGCTCTAGTGTATGCTTTTAATTATACCATCTTGCTAAGGGAGGGAGTATAGTTGGAAGGATAGTGGCATCTTTGCCCCAGTTTGTTACTAACTTTTTGGACTGTATTGAGGTCTGTCGAGTATCTCTATTTAGTGCTGAGGCATAGACCCTCCAGAATCACTAGGTGGCTCTTAAGCCCAAAAGGTTTTCAGCAGGCCTTTAAGATCTTCACATTGCAAAAAACAGAGGTCTTCATAGGACACCTAAAATCTCAAGCAACCGTAATTCCTCAAAGGTGATACTTGCAAAGGCTTCCTGCGGTCTCTGAGCTCCTTTCTTGTTCCTGGTTCAAAAGCTTGGTTGCATCAGTCAGGATAGGCTAGGTTATGTTGCAGTAACAAAACCTCCCAAGCCCCAGGTGGCTTAAAACCATAAAGGTTTATTTTATTCATGCGTGTTACATGCCTGTCCTAGGCTCCCAAGGGAGCTCTGCTCATAGCAATCCCCCAGGGACCCAGGATGACGGTGCAGCCACCATCTTGAAGTTGGCAGTTGCCATGCCAGAGGAAAAGAATATCCTAGAAGTTCTTGCACTTATGATGGAAGGTTTTGCCTGGACATGACACATAATTCATTGGCCAGAACTGCAGCCGGCCCCACCAACCACAGAGGACCAGAAATGCCATTCTAATGTGTGCTCAGAAGGGGGAAGAACAGGCAACAGTTGGCAAACAGCATTAAATGACCTCTGCATGTCTCAGTCCGAATAACTATAAGAAAGAGGATTTCAGAAAGTGCCCAATATATGAATCAGAATCTGCTTGAGATCTCTGCAGCACAGTGAACAGCAATTGGTGCCAAGCTTTATTGAGTCTGACTTAAATGCATTAGATTAGAAAGCACTCAAATTAGCTGGTTGTTTTCCTGATTTCCATTGACTGCTCCATCCATTTTTCTGTGCTTCCTTCCCTCCCTCACCCCACCCCCTCCATCTGCCAGTTCCCAGTGTTGTTATTGTGATGCTGCTAAACTGGTATGAGACGAGTCTTCAGGGCAGGTTTTATTTGTAGTGATTTAAAGGCTTCAATGAAACCGTGATTTCAAAGGGTGAAGGGAAAAAAGTGCATTTGTAAACATTTTAGGTACCACCGATTGATTATGCATGAACAAACCAGGGCTCGTGGACCTCCACCCTCACCCCTCATGCCAGAGAATCATTTCATTTTGTCTGTATTATTTATGGTGAGTGTAAGGCACAGCTTCTTCACCAAACAGAAACTTTTCATCAGATTCTTGATTGATTGGAGCAGAGGAAGTAAGAGACCTGCCACTGCGTCTCAGTTTGACTGATTATGGAAAAAGGCTGAACCAAAATGTGGTTGATCTTGGCATGCGCTCCACAAGGAAAAAGGAAAGAGAAGCGACTGTGGAGTCTGACAGATCTGGGTTCAAGTTCTAGCAGCCCCACTTATTAGCCTGTGATCATGGGCAAACGTGTTTCTTCATCCTTTGTAAACTAAAAAACTCAGTGTCGACAGTTGCTGAAGAAGTTGGTCTGCTGTAAACAGATGAGTAGTAAGGAAAGCGCTAGCCTGCCATGACTTTGCTCTTGATTCTGACGTGTTAGGCACTGTAGTAGGATTATTATGGTAATGGAAACATGGGGCTCTGTTTAGGTCCAACACATAGAGCCCAAGAAACAGTTTATGTTTCCATAAATTTAAATCACTCCCTTTCAAAGAACCATAGTTAAAATATTTCAACATGTAGTTCATATTTAGGGGGTTAATAAATAAATAAAGAGCTCTGACACATAGAACTTTCAAGGAGAGGTATTATGATATCAGGGCAGCTGATATTGTCATGTTATTAAGTTGTAAGTGGCCTGACTTTAAAAAGTACAGCTCCCAAATGCATCAAAAGCTGGAAAGGAAGAGAGTCCAACCAAAGGGTATACATTTTTTTTTTTTTTTTTAATGGTACCGGGCCTGGGGATTGAACCCCAGACCTTGTATGTGGGAAGCTGGTGCTCAACCACTGAGCCACATTGGCTCCCCTGAGCTGTTTTTCATTGGTTTGCTGATTGCTTGCATTTTTTTAAGGAAGGCACCGGGGACTGAACCCGGGACCTCCCATGTGGGAAGCAGGTGCTCAACCACTTGAGCCACATCTGCTTTCCTAAAGGGTTTACTTTTATTCCTTCATTATTGAAGACAAACACATTTCAGTACTGGATGAATACACTCCAATGCACTCCTCAGAAAACAGATTTAAACTGTGTTTCTTGTTTTCTATTTCATTAAAGTGAAAAATATATGACAGAGGTAGGTGGTCAAAATAAAGACTCATTAGTTCTGAGTAAATCAGTAAATCACCAAGTATCAGAGATGGCTAGCAAAGCATCTCTGCTATCCCCTCCCCAAGTGACCACAGGGACCAGGAAACTGTTCACTCTGACTCCCCTGGGTTGACTCTAAGTAGACACTGGATTCTGGGCTGTCTCTTCCACCACGGCAGTGACGGCCATGATGCCCAGGGAAAGGTTTCTCGAAATGTGGTCCTTGAGTCTCCAAACTGAAAGTCACTTAATGAATCAGAATCTCTGCGGAATGTGGTCCCGGACTCCTTATCTTTACAAGTTCCCGAAACCCTGATGTTTGACTTACTGCCCATGTATGAAATGATTCAGTCAAGAGAAGCATCACATTTCGGAAGATGTATGAAAACCAGAGATTTCTAGAGCAGCTTCATGGGCAGGGGTCTTCCCACAATTCAAGCAGGCACCTCCCCTCTCCACATTTCATGCTCAAATCTCCAATACACCTCCTGAACAAGTGGCCACTGGCTCGGGGCAGTGGGGGTGGGTGGGATGGGGATTGCTACTTTTATCTTGCATTAGTTCTTGACCTTCTTATGACTTTTCATGGAATTCTCCTTAAATTTTCACAGGATTATGTCTTTCCCCTCTAACTATGGAGTAAGTCTCTTAAAGGCAGAGGCTAAATCTTGGTGCATCTTTGTGTTTCTTTCAGAGTCCACCATGGTGCCCAGCTCCCAGTTTGTGTAATATGGAAAGCCGTGAATTCATTGATTTGTATGCAGCTCAAGCGTCAGTTCACTTTGGGGGTTAAATATATCCGGGTCCACTGCTCCATTCCTCACATGCCTAGAACTGGACTTCCACATGGCAGGTGTCCTGAAAAAGTGTGCCGATTGATTAATTGACACTAGACTCTCTATGTTATTACATATTTTTAAAATTTATGATAACATGGGAAAATGCTTGTGTTACATTAGGGTTAAAAAAAGAAACAGAACTGCGTATGCAGTATGATGTTGACCACGTGAAAACTAAACAGTAAAACGAACCTTAGAGAAGAATTTTCTTTCTCTTTTGAAAATGGAATATATCAGATTAACAGTGATTGTTTTTTGGATGGTGAAACTCCTAGTATCTTTCTGCTCTGCATTTCTGTAATTTTCAAATTTTCTGTGGTATGTGTATACTTTTTCTTTTTTTTATTTTTATTTTTATTTTTTTAACTTTATTTTGTATCTTTAATAATTGAAAATATAAACAATTAAAAACTAAAAAGTAAACACAGATGAATAAATATATACATTTCTCAATTAAATGTAATGGATGCATATACATTTTTTAAAAAATCAAACAATATGTTACACAATATATTTGGTTCATTGTAATGCATTCATATAGTATTTGTCCTTTTGTGTCTGGCTTGCTTCGCCCAACATAATGTCCTCCAGGTTCATATATGTTGCCATATGCTTTACAACTTCATTTCTTCTTACAGCTGCATAATATTCCATCGTGTGAATAGACCACAGTTTGTTTATCCATTCGTCTGTTGATGGACACCTGGGTTGTTTCCAACTTTTGGCAATGGTGAATAATGTTGCTATGAGCATCGGTGTGCAGATGTCTGTTCGTGTCACTGCTCTGAGTTCTTCTGGGTATATACCCAGTCGTGGTATTGCAGGGTCACGTGGCAAGTCTATATTCAACTTCTTTAGGAACTGCCAAACAGTCGTCCATAGTGGCTGTACCCATCTGCATTCCGACCAACAGTGAAGAAATGTTCCTCTCTCTCCACATCCTCTCCAACACTTGTAGTTCTCCGTCTTTTTAGTAGTGGCCATTCTGATAGGTGTGAAATGATATCTCATTGTAGTTTTGATTTGCATTTCCCTAATCATGAGTGATGTTGAGCATTTCTTCATGTGTTTTTTTGCCATTTGTATTTCTTCTTTGGAGAAATGTCTATTCATGTCTTTTGCCCATTTTTTAATTGGGTCGTTTGTCTTTTTATTGTTAAGTTGTACCATCTCTTTATATATCCTGGATATTAAACCCTTATCAGATATGTGATTTTCAAATATTTTTTCCCATTGAGTTGGCTGCCTTTTCACCCTTCTGACAAAGTCCTGTGAGGTGCAAAAGTGTTTAATTTTGAGAAGGTCCCACTTTTTCAACAGAATGTGTGGCATATTCAGAGGTGTGCCAGAGCTGGCTCGCAAGAGCTAATTGTGTGAATCACTTCCCAAGTCCACAGTCAGTGATGTCTTGTTGAAGCTTAAATTAGCCATGGTGAGAGGATTTATACCACAGAGTGGTACAAATTAGGACCTTTTCTTTTCAGAGAGCCAGTTGTTACTACTGGATGTGTACCAGCACCTGGAACCCCTGTCTATCTTATTTTGGTGATCGCCATCATATCTTGTGGGAAAGTTGCTCCAGAAATGGCTGCTTCTCAGATGGTTTCCCCAAAAGCTTATGCCAACACCATCTAACTGCAGTTAGCCCAACTAATTAGACCAACAGGATCTAACAGCATCGCTTCCTAGTTGTCATCTCCACTTGGATGCCTAGTGGACAGCTCCAACTCAATATTCTCATACTGAGCTCCTCATCCTCCCCCATAATTCTGCCCCACCTGCAACCTTCCCCATCTTGGATAACGGCAATTCCATGCTTCTAGATGCTCAAGTTAATCTTTGGAAGCATCTTTTACACCACTCTTTCTCTTGCACCCAATATCCAATCTGAAGTAGATTCTGTTCACTCTACCTTCAATACTCACCCAGAATCTGGCCACATCTCAGCATCTGCATGGGAGCAGCCAGGTCTCGGTTCCCATCACCTCTCTCATCAATGCCATCATTCTCCTGCTTACTACTATAACCTCCTAAGTGGTCTCCCTCATTCTGTCCTTGCTTTCCTCTGGTCTACTCTCAATCCAGAAGCCAGAGTCATCCTCTGGGAACACAGATTATGTCACTCCTCTGCTAAAATCCCACAATTCCTTCTGTCCCCATTTTACTTAAAGTAAAAACCAAAATCCATAATTGGGCCCATCCATACCTCTGTAACCTCATCTTTAATGCCTCTTCTTGCTCAACCAGTGACACCATACCTCTGACCTCATCTTCAATGCTTCTTGCTCAACTGGAGACATTGGCCTCCCAAGGCAGGCACCCTCACCTCCCAGATGGCCATTCTTTCTGGGATACTTTGTTCTTAAATAGCCACATGAACAATTCCCTTGCTTCCTTCACATCTTTGCTCAGATTCCATCTTCTCCATGATGCCCTTCCTTACCATTCAATTTAAAACTACCACGTCCCATTAACACTTCAGGTCCTCTTACCCAGTTCTGTTTATCCCATAACAATCAACTTTTAATATATTATGTGATTTACTTTTTATTATGGTTTTGGTCAGAATCTGTTTTTCCCAACTAGAACGAAAGCTGGGCAAGGATTTTGTCTGTTTTGTAGTCTGATGTTCCCCCAGTACCTATACTATCAAGTAAATATTGTTAAAGGAAGGAAAGATCCTGTTTTGTTGGCAGCCCTAAAAATTAGAACCAAGATTCTTAAGCTGAAACTGGTATAAAGTGGTGCCTGCTCAGATGGATTAAATAGCTCCCTGCCTAATCAACTCTCTATCAGTTATTATTTTTTTTTAAAGACTTATTTATTTATTTATTTATCACCCCCTTGCTGCTTGTGCTTGCTGTGTCCATTCGCTGTGTGTCTTCTCCGTGTCTGCTTATCTTCCCCTCGCTGTGAGGTCCTGCTGCATCAGCCCCTTGCGCCGCGCGGGCCGGCCTGCCCTCACAAGGAGGCCCTGGGAAGCGAACCCGGGGCCTCACACATAGTAAACGGGGGCTCTATCGACTGAGCCACTCCTGCTTCCTGCTGTGAGGTCCTGCTGCATCAGCCCACTAGGCTGCGCGGGCCAGCCTGCCCTCACAAGGAGACCCCGGGAAGCGAACCCGGGGCCTCCCATATGGTAAACGGGGGCTCTATCGACTGAGCCACTCCCACTTCCCCT
>JAQZBX010096945.1:0-11745 GCA_029593785.1 Cabassous unicinctus
TGGTGGTAAGTGAATAACCCATGCCAGCTTGGCTTGGAGAAAGTCCAACTACCTTGCATTAAGGTGGTTATATGCTATTTACATTTCATTTTGGGACTGTAACTTCTCTTGCAGCATGAGATAATTTGATTACCATGAAAATGTTTACTGCACTGTAGTTTTAATTATATTTTATTTACATGCATAAAATTAATTGAAATTTTCCCTGTTTGGGTAATTCTATTGATCTATCTTCAATGTCAGTGAGTTTTTTTTTCAACCTCAGCTGTATTGAGTCCACTGATTAGCCTGCCAAAAGCATTCTTCATCTGTTTTTCATTTCTCACAATTCCATTTGATTTTTTCTTATATTTCTTTCTCTCCACTGAAGTTCATCTGCTAGCACATGTTTTCAATTCTTTGCACTAGAGCCTTTAACATATTAATCACATTTATTTTAGATTCTTTGTCTGGTATTTCTAACAGAAGGATCTGTGTGGGGCTTCACACCTTTCCCACAGGCGTTGCCTTCCTCCAGTCCTGCATCACAAAGGAGGTTTTCTCTGAACTCTTATCATCTTTCTCAGGTGAGGTCCCTGAAAAAGACCCTGTGGTGGGTGTCAAGTTCATTTTATCTGCAATTCCTGGGAGTTCAGCATTCTCATATTAGTCACCCTTGAACTTTGGCCCGTTAAGAATTTTAGCTGAAAATTTTCTTATCACTCTTCAGAGGTACCTGTCTTTCCATAGATTTCAGATTAGTTGGTTGCCCCGAGGCCTCTCACGGAATCAAGGAAAGTTGTGTATAGTCTCTGGGAAACTCCACTGTTTTATCATGAAAGAATGAAAGTGGAAAAAGCAGGTAGCATTTTAGTATTATTATATGAGTGGTTTTAACTTTGTGGACCTTCTGAAAGGATATCAGGGACTCCCAGCAGGTTCCCAGGCCACACATTGTGACCTGCTGTCCTATGTGAGCTGAGCTCCACCCACCTTTCCAACATTACCACCAAAGCCTCTCCTCAGTCACACAGGTCGTTCTGTTCTGCCTGCACACCGAGCTCTCTGATGACCTAAGCCTTTGGCTCTCACTGTTTCTCCCACCTAGAAAGCTCTTTCCTTGGGTCTTTGAAGGACTTGCTCCTATTCTCCAAATTTCAGTTTGAAAGCACCTCCTCAAGGAGGTCTTCCCTGATCACCGGGTCTAGAGTATCTACACACATATACTCACACTAAGACATTTTCTATCCCATCACACTATTTTCTTCTATCAAATTATGATTAAAATGGGAAACTTTGAGCTGCACAAATATTACTACCATAAAAATTTATTAAAAAATAACAAAAATTTTAAAGTTTATGGATTTTTAATATATTTGTTTACTTTCTTATTTTTCATCTTCCTCGAACCTTTCTGCTTCTTTGTCAAAATATCTAGAGTACCTAGAAGATCATATGGTGCATAACTCCTCAAATTATATGTAAATAAAATGTCAAACTATTTTAATGCTAGAATTGTATCAATCATTATCAAGCTAACTAAATTGTGCCTTTTGAAAACCATCTTAAAAAAAATAAAAAGACTCCCATGGGATTGTTTCCTTGGCCAAGTATAGTTAGTATCTAGGTTCAAATGCTCTTTGAACTGGTTTTTATTCCAAATCCAGTTGAATTCACTTCAGAGACAGGCTCAGCCACCAGAGGCATGGAAGCATGGCTAAGACTCTAAAGCATGATTTCAACACATGATAAAGCAAAGCTGTTTCAATAGCGTGGGAGGTGTCAGTCCCTGAACAGCCAACACTGGCTCTCCATATCACACTACCAGGCAAATCATTGTTTCTTTTCAGTAATCTTTGGTTTACCATCCTTAGGCCATGTGAAAAACTAGAAGGGAAATTTCAAGCCAGGAGGCTGTTGGAAATCCCCTGGTTTTCAATACTGCTGTACTTAGATCTCCAAAATGATATTTCGACAAATAAAGATGTCAGGAGTTAATGCAGACTCCAGAAGTTAGCAAAATTCCATGATTAGGTGCCTCATTAATCTCATGGTGTTTTTTCCCCTTATAGGAGACTATGAAAAATTAAGAAAGAAGAATCACAGTTGTTTTAGTTTCCCAGCTGCTAAAACAAATATCAGAAAATGGGTTGGCTTAACAACAGGAATTTATTGCCTCAGCTTTCAGAGGCTGGAAAGCTTGCTTCCTCCCAGTGTCTGTATCTTCTAGCTGGCTGGCAATCTTTGGGATTATTGGTCTTTTCTGTCACATGGCAATGCACATGGCAGCATCTTCTCTTTTCTCGTCTAAGTTCCATTGACTTCCAGCTTCTGCTGCTCCCCATGGCTTCTCTTCTGTGTCCAATTTCCTTTGCTTATAAGGACTTCTGCCATATTGGATAAAGGCCCACCCTCTTTCAGTTTGGACACACTTTAACTAATTCTTTAAAGGTCCTATTTACAAATGGGTTCACACCCATAAGACCAGGGGTTGGGACCTGAACGTGCCTTTTGTATGGGACATGATTCAGTGCCTAACGACAGTTCTTTTCCAATTTGGGGTTTTTGGTAAGTTATATGCTGATAATTTTTAGTTTGTTTTGCACAAATTAAGTGGATATTTTAGAAATAAACTCCTATACAACTCCCCCAATACAACTGATCACTTTTTCCTTTCTGATTTTAAATGTATATTATCAAGTGGTTGAATCTTCTCTCTAAGACTTTGATAAAGGCACATACAGGAGACAAAACAAAACAAAACAAAACAAATACAAGGAAGGGCAATGATCCATACCAGTCTTCAATGATCTGAAAACTTCCTAACTCAGCCTAGAGAAAGAGGATAATATAGTGTAGAAATGAGAAAACAGATGTGCCCAAAATCTAAGTCATATTCATATACATGTGTATTTATGCTTGTGTATTCATTAATTAATATGCATTCATTGAGCCCCTACTATGTGACAACTACTATGCTAGGTCAACAATGGTGAGCAAGACAGATAAAGCTTCTCTAAATAGGCTTCAGAATCTAGGAAGAAAATGAAAAGTAATTAGATATGTAAATAACTATATAATGTAAAATGGGATATGCTAGAAGGAAAATGAATAATTGGACGTAAAAGACTGAAACTCAGATGAGAGATCAATAATGGAAGTGTAAATTTGGGAGGAATCAACATACAGGTGTTTTCTTAAGCTATGATAGGTAGATTGTTGCAATGGCCTAGGGTAGGAGAATAAACACAAGACACAAAGAAACCATAACTCTATGGTTAGCATGTAGTTCAGAAGTGGAGAACCAGTAAAAAAGTTTAATTAAAAGAGGTAAGTGAATAACCAGGAAAAAGCCATGCCACAGAAGCCAAGACATTGATTTCAAAAAAGGAATGGATAGGAGTGTAAAGGGGTACTGAGAGGTCCAATGAAATGATTACCCAAAATGGATGTTGAGTTACAGAACATGGAGGTCATTAGTGCCCTATTTAAGATCACTTTTATTGTGCAAAAGAAGCAAAAGCCAGATCAGAATCAAATTGAATAATAAATGGAGATTATCTAGATCAAGTTGATGGACCAAACACACATCTAATTCACTTTCTCCTAAAACCTCAGTAAAACTACAATAAGGGGAATTTTTTAAATGACATAATCCTACAAAGATGGAAGAAAAGACAAAAGCAAAAAAATTTTGGAAGCTTAAAAGCAGATGGAGGAATGGTAACTGTCTTAGCAGACTCAAGAAAACTGAATTCCAAGCTAGTCATGAAGAAACCTGAGCACAAACCAGTTTACACCATGGAGTCTTCAAAAGGCATAGGAATTAGCAGAAGTAGCAAATAACTCTATAACTGGGGTCTGCGGAGTTTACTAAAATGAAAAGAATTGGGTGAAAGCTGTTTTAAAAGCAGTTAGATTCATAGGTCCCCTTCTCCACTATCCTTCCCTTACCCCACAGAAGTCAAAGGCTTATTCTCTTTTAGAAAATAAAACAGAGGGTCTTTGGATTGAGGGACGCAAGACACAGTTGTAAAAGAAAATACTGTACTGAAAATAAGATAGATTAAATGACCATACATGCATGTTGAATGCTGTGTGCAGAGTCCCAGCAACCCTTGCTTGGCTCTAAGATCACAGGCATCCAGGCACTTCTTCTCCAAACAGGAGATAGAGAGAAACTTCCCTGGGGAACCTGACGAGGTCAGGAAAACGGACCTGTAAATTCTGACATGGCGTATTCATCAAAAAATGACCCACTCAGATCTCCTGAAGTTGCCAAACCTCACTCAAGGCATCCAATCAGTTCAGTCCCCACTCTTAATCATGAGTACATGGCCAAGAATTACCAGACATACAGAAGAATGTCTCCAACATGGAAGACAGAAACCATTAAAATATGAAGAAAAAGATTGACTGAAGTTGTGTGTCTACTTACCATAAAAATATATAAGTTAACCACAACATCAAGGTTTTCTGCTTTGACTAGAATTATGTCAGCTGGCAACACTGAATGTCTTATGATGATCAGGGACTGCTGGGATCCTCAAGGGATGGCTGATCAAACCAAGGTTAAGAATCAGAATCTAATGGTGATGATAACACAATTCTGTGAATGCAGTTAACACCACTGAATTGTATACTTGAAAGTGATTTAAATGGAAACTAAGTTGTACATATGTTACCACAATAAAAATTTTAAAAGAATAAATAAATATATAGAGAGAGAAAAAGAGAAAAGAAGAAACTTGGAGAAACAGACAGTATACAAGAGAAATAAACTTTTAAAAATTACCATTTTTAATACCTTCAGAATGGTAAGAGAAAAATGAGCAAAACAAAGTGCTCTTAAAAATTAAAAATAGCAAAAATTAAAAATTCTATAGAAGGATTGGAAAATAAAGTAAGGAAATTTCTCAGAAAGTATAGCAAGAAATAAAAAGGGGGAAACAGAAGAGAAAAATAAAAGTTCAGAAAGTCCAAATTCCAAGAAATAAAGAGTTCCAAAAAGAAAACAAACAGAAGGGTAGAAAATAATCAACAAAATAATTAAAGATGATTTCCTGAAAGATATGAATTATCAGATTGTAAAGGCTCACTGGCTACCCAATATAAAAGATAAAAATATATACAACACTGGGGATAAAGATCAGATTCTACAAGTTTCCAGAGGAAAAGAAAAAAAATAACAGGTTAGATACAAAGGATCAAAAATCAGCATGGCTTTGGACTTCTCAGTGCAGCACTGGAAGCAGGAAGAATGTGAGACCATTCCTTAAAAGTTCTGAAGGAATATGGCTTTCAATCTGGAATTCTATACCTAGCCAAGCTATCAGTCAAGTCTGAGGGTAGGGAGGTCATTTTTAGACATGCACATCTTAATAAAAAAAAAGTACTTCCTGTGCACCCTTTCTTCAAAAGCTACCAAAGGATATATTCCATCAAAAATGAGAAAATAAACTAAGAAAAAGGAAGAAATTGAGTAGAGGAGATTCAATCACAGGAGAAAGGCAAAGGTAAGAAATCCAGAAGTGCAGTGAATGCACTGGACATAGAGGGCCACCTGTGCAGATTGGACCAGTGCAACTCAGGAGACAGAAATTCTAAGGCTGTCGTCACCAAGACCCCTGCTGCCAGTTTATCCTGACCTAAGGCTAAAATGCCCCATATTCTGAACTGTATTTGGCTGGTCTGACTCAATGATGAGTTTCTGTTCTTCTCTCCATCCTTGCTGACTGGATCAGCTGAGGACATTTTTCCCCCACAAAACATTCTGCTTTGACAGGCTCCTAAGAATCAGAAGTCCATGGCTCACTTAAAAATAGAAAATACAAAGGACCCCAAATCCTTTGGCCATACTTATAAAGGTAGTTAATGCAAAAGTGAGCAAGTTGATGATTAGCATTCAAGTCATATTATGCTTATTTTGGGAATAGGGATGGAGGGAAGAGCTTAATTGGGGAAAGAAACACAAGAGGACACTACAATATGAATAATATTATTTTCTTAAGTTGGAAACAATCTCTCTTTGTCTCCTTTTCTCTCTCTCTCTCTGTCTTGAGTTTATGATGTGCCAGGCTCTGCACTATGTGTTTAATATGAATTAATTCCTATAATCCTTACAGAAACCCTAAGTGGTAGGAAACCATCAATATCCCCATTTACAGAAGAGGAAACGGGGTCAAAGAATAGTTAAGTATAGTGTCAAAAGTCATACAGCTGTGATTCAAACCCAATCAGTTGGGCTTCAGAACTCAAACTCTTAACTACTATTTTGGTAGGCAGAAGATGGTCCCCCCAAAATGTCTAATCTCAGGAACTTGTGAATGTGTTAGGTTACATGGCAAAGGGGAATTAAGGTTGCATATAGAATTAAATTGGTTAGTCAGTTGACTTTGACATAGGGAGATTATCTTCAATTATCTGGGTGGACCCAATGTTATCACAAGGGTCCTTAAAAATGGAAGAGAGAGACAGAAGAGGAAGATGTGGCTATGGAAGAAAGTCCTAGAGAGGTACAATATTGCTGGATTTGAAGAGGAAGGAACAGGCCACAACCCAAGGATTGTGGGAAACCTCTAGAAGCTGGAAAAGGCAAAGAAATGGATCATCCTTTTGAGCCTCCAGAAGGAATGCAGCGCTGCCAACATCTTGACTTTAGCCCATTGAGACCTATGTCAGACTTCTGATCTACAGGATTGTAAGATAAAATTTTTGTGCTCCTTGAAACTACTGTTTGTGATAATTTGTTACAGGAACCACAGGAAACTAATACAACTATACTATTCTCAAACCCATTCAAAATACAAGCACAATTCTTTGCATATAATAAGCTTTAAAAAGTAAATGTGTGAAATATTATATATTTATTGGGTTTATTACAACTACCATAAATGGCCTAGGGATGAAGGAAAAATATAAAAATATAATTATCATCAGGAAAAATTATATAAAATTGGATTTTAAAGAAGTTGAAAAGCACCAATATTATAGAACAGAGATTTTGATACTAGATATTTTGTCTAGAAAGTCCTGTGTGACTTGGGAAACTCTTAATTTCAATAGGCCTCAGTTTTAATGTTGAAGAATAAAGAAATTGGGCCAGGTCATCCTTAATTTCTTTCTAGAATATCTTGCTAGATATATTTTTTCTTTTCAATTATTTGAATCAAATAATAATGTGTCCAATATTTCCTGAGATAGCCAAAATATGTCACTGTGAGCAGTGCTAATAATTAGATCCATGATGAAATGCACAAGGAAATACTCAAAGCTGACTTTAGGGACCACCATCTAATATCAGCCTGAGGTTTCTTCCTTCAATTTTAACTGATTCTGCTTAGTGGCTTGCCATTCATCACAGAAACTGATCACAGTAACACAAGGGCATCAGTTATATTTCTTGAGTCTAGGCATTTGTATAAACTCACTGTCTATTAGAATATACAGAATTAAAATTTCTGACAAAAATCTCTTTTTCTGCTGTAAAATAAAAGCAATCTGCATAATATCAGTGATACTGGTCTTCTGATGGCCAGCTCAGTGCTTTCCAGATTCCAATAGAAAATGCTTTTATGTATTGTTTTGCTAACAGAACTTATTTTAGTTTGCCAAAGAGCTGCCAAGGCAAAGTAACAGAAATGTGTTAGCTTTTATAAAGGGTATTTATTTGGGGTAAAAGCTTACAGATCCAAGGCTGTGAAAAGTCCAACTGATGACACCATAAGAGGTGTTTTCTCAACCAAGTCAGCTGCCACATGTTGAAGCAAGATGGCCACCAATCTCTGCCTGGTCTCTGCCTTCCCTGACAGGCAATACTGTCTCCTGGAGCCCAGCTGAGGGTAACGAGGCATAGGGCTTGTCTCTCGCTGGGCCTCTTCTTCCTAATTTCAGCGGCAAGTCATCAGGCACATGGCTCATCTCTACCTGGGGCCTCATCTCCTTGAGCCTGTCCTTTCTATCACATGGCAACATAAAAAATGGCGGAGCTCTCTTTTCCAGTGTGGCTACAATTTTTTCTAACCCAGCAAGAGGGTGGAAACTCAACCTGAGTCACACCTCACTGACATAGCTCAATTGAAAAGGTTACTCACACCCACAGGAATGGACCAGCCCATAAACATAATCTTTCTCTTTTAAAGGGATTCATAAAATAATTTCAAATTGCCACAGTACTGTTATTGTAAAATATAATGGGAGTGGGGAGTAGATGTGCCTCAAGCAATTGAGTGCCTGCTTCCCACATGGGAGGTCCCGGGTTCAATCCCCAGTACCTCCTAAAAACAAAAGCAAATAACAAGCAAAATGAAACAACCAACTCAGGGGAACCAATGTGGCTCAGTGGTTGAGCACTGGCTTCCCACATAAGAAGTCCTGGGTTCAATCCCCAGGCCCGGTATCTAAAAATAAATAAATAAATAAATAAACAATAATAATGGGAGACTGTACTGGGGACAAGTGAGCAGACAGAGAACAGATAAGAGGAAGTAGAGACCACAGTTGAGGGGGCTGAAAATGCTTTTAGCTATTTGGCCTTGTGTGTACAATTGACAGAACCATTTAGATTTTTCTGGGTTGTTCAGCTCTAGTTCAAATTCGATTGAGATGAAAAAAAAGAAAATATGAAAATTAGATGCCAAGAACTGAGCAAAGCAATCATTATGTGCAGAACAGTGGAGGCCTCAGCATTAACCTTTGTTGCAAATGTTTGGGCAGACAACATAATTTGGGCATGGTCTACAGCCCTCACAGCCAAACAGGGTTGCCCATGGTAAGCAGAACTTCCAAAAGGAACCCCCACGAGTCACATGTAATCCTTTTCTCAGCAAACAATGGGATTATATCCAGTTTGATTTGTGGAAAATCCAGCCAAGAAAGTTTTCCTTCTTTGTATAATGAAAAAATAAGGGTATGGGAGAGGGCAAATAGAAAGAAGAAACTTTATTAGTTATTGTTGAAAAATAAGACAAAAAAGAGGCAAGAGATAATATAGATTTACTGAGACAGATGTCTTGGATACCACAAGGTTGCAAAAGTATTCTGGGAAGAAAATGGAAAGAGAGATCAAGAGGAAAGGGAAATGGGAGGGAATAAAACAGGAAAAGAAGTTAGTGGAGAGAAAGAAGAATGAAAAATAGAAAAATGAAATGAAAAGAGAAAGAAAGTAGAAAAAGAAAAGGCAAAGTGTAGGCTTGCCTTCTGTCCTTTCATTAGCACACCTTGGCATGGAATTGTCTTTACAGCTCTGATTCATTATTGCCTTCACTTTCTCACCCGTCTCACTTTTTCCCACCCCAGGATGGGAAAAGAAAAGCTGACAGAAGACGCCTCTAGGCTCTCCTTCACTTCCACAAATGGGAGGGAAGCACAGCTTGATTGTCCCACCAAGGCAGCAAACCGTGGAGTCTCCACAAAAGGTCCTGTTATAACACTGCATACAATTGGGTCTCCCAAAAGGAAATCAGGGTGCTGTTGGAAAGGTAATTTTGGGTATCGATGTCTACAATAGAATTGATTATCTGAGCTAGTCCTATTTGCTTTGAGCTCCAACCACACACAGCTTAACTTGTGTCAAAGACATTTAATGCAAACTGGATATCCATGGGCTCTTCCTCATTTCCCAGTCTGCTTGAAGCTCTGCTGGGTCATGAGACTATCTTAGGTCCATATGCTATCAACGGAAGTGATGTGTGTTGATGCTTGGCCAATGTATTAACAGTAAGAATGAGACCTCCATGAATTTTCTTTGTTGAAAAGACTGAGGAGACTTTATGTTCCAAATGAGGCACATACAGGATGGTGGAACTTCTGTCAGCCTGACACAATATGTTTTATACAAAATGGAAAAATTTTAAAAGCTCCCGAGAGAAAACAATATTTAATGGGTACCTCTGGGGAGTGGTATTAAATTAGGTTAAGAATAAAGACAAATTCCACTTTTTATACTATGTGCCTTCAAATTTTTGCATTTTAAAAATAAAAAGCAGGTTTTGCATTTGTAATTAAATATAAATCATTTAAAGACTGTTAATTATGAGTTACTTTGAGAAAATCCAGTTAAAACAAACAGGGAAATAAATGGTTAAAAAGCAAAATACAACTAATTTCCCTCAATGGCTCAGCATCAAGAATGGGCATCTTTTTCAGGGATCTGTAAAGGCTCTCTATGATTTAGTGGCTGTTGCTTGATCAATGGCTGAAATGATATAGTGGAGAACTTGCTGATTAAGTTCACGGATAAAGCTATGCTAACTAAAACTTTGGGAGCCGTGATTAAGATCCAAACTGGCCTGTCAGAAGTGAGCTATGGCCAAGTGTGGGGTGTGAGTGTACTTGAGAGTGAAGAATGAATCTCTGAGGACTGCGAGGGTCAGACAGAAGTACATCGGTGCCGCTGGATTCAGCATAAATCACATGCCAGATGAAGGTCTGGAATAAATGGTGTAGCTTCAAGAAATGCGGCACTGCTGGAGCATTTCAAGCGTAAGGAAACCAGAAGTGGAAAGAAAGGAACAGAAGCTCAAGACTTGTTGTGTGCAATATCATCAGGCAAAAAAAAATACATATATATATTACTGAATATGGTGGATTCTGTATGTCAGGCCCTGTGTCAGACACACCACTGTCTTCAGTGACTTTCTTTACCCGCCCACCTTTATGTGTCTTAGTCTCTAACTTGACTGTTCTAAGACCTCACTATTCAAAATGTGGTCCAGGGCTCCGGACCAGCAGGCTCAGCTGGGAGCTCATAAGAAATAGAGAGCCTAAGGGCCAACCCCAGACCTACTGAATCTGAATCTGCATTTTAACAAGGGTCCAGGGTGGTTCATATGCACATTCAAATACAGGAAGTGCTTTTCCCCTACCCCACTTCCACCTAACTAAAGAGAAAGGCTCTTTACTTACTTTGTCAGTCCTCTCATCTTTGTGCCTAGAAATGGATAGACAAGAGAATTGGAAGAGATATGAGAGGCTAAGCTGACACACATAATGAAGAGGGGAGCAAAGAGGGGAAATGCAAAGCAAAGGATCCAAGCAGCTGGATTTTATGGATGACATTTAGGGAAATGGCAGGAAGCAAAGAAAGAGAAATATATATATTAAATAAATGTAGATAGAGACGCGGAAAGCAAATTTGAGGAAATATTGCTGCACATTGTTTAAATGGGACCTCACTGACATTCTCTGAGACTTCAAAAAAGATTTAAAGTTCTTCCTGATTATTTTGGGGTGTCATTACTGCTGTGTCTTTTATGTGAAACTGGAGTGATATGGGATACAACGGACCCTGGCTTTCTAGGCATTACATATTTATGGGTTTTTCTCGTCCTTTTTTAGGTGGGAAGGTGGGAAAACAATAAAAATGTAAGACAACTCCTATAATCTAGGAAACAAATGTTTTTTTTCATTGCTTCACAAGGTTTTTGTTGAGTTTCAAAGAACTTTTCAACGAATTATTTAATGATGCTCAATGCGAGCTGAATCCCTAAGTAGCTGTAATTTAGCAGTTACATCAGATACTTAATGCTGATTTTCGCTCTGTATTCCTATGTGTGAATGAAAACAATCTCCAACTTGTGGAACCAAAATAGCAGAAAAAAAATGTCATCCTTGGTTTTTAAGCTAAATTATCTGCTTGAGCATCAGCTCTCATTATTTTTTCTATGCACACAGCAAAGAGTATTGATTTTGGAGCCTAAACAAGTGAAGGTAACAGTGGAAAGAGAAATTCATATATCATTTGGTAGACTACCATAATCCCAGCAC
>JAQZBX010096946.1:0-11746 GCA_029593785.1 Cabassous unicinctus
CCATATTCTGGTGGGCATTATAACCTTGTTATGTTATCCTCTCCATTTTCCTTTCCCCTAACT
The DNA here is from genome assembly GCA_029593785.1 of Cabassous unicinctus. Lineage (NCBI taxonomy): Eukaryota > Metazoa > Chordata > Mammalia > Cingulata > Chlamyphoridae > Cabassous > Cabassous unicinctus. The sequence continues at coordinate 64 of JAQZBX010096946.1, forward strand.
CACATAATTGCAAATGAAGCCACATTTTCATAGAATTGCTTTGAATTTCTTTTTGGTCACATAAGGCAACTCTCAGCAGCTTAAGTTAGTTTAACTTCCCTTCGCAACTTTAGATGAGCACTTAATGAAAAACATATGGAGAGTTCTTTCCAATTACAGGAACATCTTTAATGACCCATAGATTAGCTATGGATCAGAAACATAATCCAAGGAGGAAAAAAGTGAGATTGCATTGGAATTCTTTCAAAATTAACCTGAGATTAACCTGAGATTAAAATGCACACTCATGGTAAATCACTTAGAGTAACAAAATCAGCTTCAATTATTAGAAAAGAAAGGACAAGGCAATTATGGGTTAATGACCTGTGGAGCACTAGGGGGCACTCTAGACTAAATATGAGTTGGAATCACATGGGTGTCAAATAGAAAGAAACATGGTACCTGAAGGATGAACTAAAAGAACTATAGGAACCTGAGAAGTTAATAAAATTAGGGCATACAACTTGAACCTCAGGAATTTGCAATAAGAAGCTATTCCAGAAAAAAGGCAGGCAGGCCTTATGCAAGGAACACTGACAAGCTTTGATACTAATAAGCTATGAAACCTTGATGATTCACTTGATTTCTTTAAGCCTTAGTTTGCTCAACTTTAGCATGAATATGATCATAACATTGAACCTGTGTTCCTTGCTCTAAGGAAAAGCTTTTTAAAAAAATTCTGGCAGCTTCTGAAATGATTTTTTAAATTGTGGTGACATATATGTAACACAGTCTTCCCATTTTAACCAGTTAAAAGTTTGCACTTCAGTGGTATTAATTACATTCACAATGTTGTGCTACCATCACCACCATCTATATAACCAAAACATTTCATGACTTCAGATAGAAACTCTGTACCTATCAAATCAAGCAAAAACTCCCCATTTCCTCCTCTGAGAGGTCCCTGGTAACTTCTTGTCTACTTTCTGTCTCTATGAATTGGCTTATTTAAGGAAAAACATTTTGGAATGAGTGAAAAGGACTGTAACAACTGATGGTGCTATAGGAAGTGTTATTAAAGAAGAAAATCCCAATGTTTAGGACATCAAAAAATGCAATACAACGAAAGAGGCAGAACTGACTAATTTGCAGAATAAAATGAGAACGTGTGTGTTCAAAACTTAAGGATAATTTTGCAACTCTGTTGAGATTCAGGACCTGAATGGCACATGGAAAGGCCAAAGATTTAAGTCTTTTGCACATAAACCTATCAACTCTAGTACTAATTATAGGTTCAAACAGAAGGGGCAGAAGAGTCATGTGTAGGGAAACTACTACTAACTCCAACTCTGTTGCAACACCTACTTTCCAGTTCACTGAACTTACCCAGGACAACTAACAAGGAAATGATGATGGACAATGACCATCCCAAGGAACACAGAGTCTACAACTGCAAGCAAGATAGTCCCATCCATCTGCCCCACGGGATTTAAGCCCCCTCTCAGTTAGAGGCAGAATGTACATCACCATCCCAGAATCCTCAGGATTGGGGAATGAATGATGAACTAGAGTAGACTTACTGTTATTCTACTATAGACTTACTGTTATTCTAGCAATGGAAGAACTTTTATCATTGATGTGGAGGCAGTGGCCTCCAGAGGTTCTGAGGGGAGGGAGAGGGAAAAATAGGTGTAATGTGGGGGCATTTTCAGGACATTGGAATTGTCCTGAATGACGTTGCAATGATGGATACAGGCCGTTATATATTTTGTCATAACTTACAAAGTTGTGCGGGACAGAGTATAAACTATAATGTAAACTATAATCCACACTTAGTGGCAATGCTCCAATATGTGTTCCTCAATTGTAACAAATGTACCACCCTAATGAAGGATGTTGTTAATGTGGGAAAGTGTGGGAGGGAGAGGGAGTGGGGCATATGGGAATCCCCTACATTTTTTATGTAACACTTATGTAATCTAAGTATTTTTTTAATTAAAAAATAAAATAAAATGGAAAAAATTATGAATAATTTTAAGACAACATCAGCACAGCATTAAACAGGGCACCTCTAAGCATGGGGCCCTGTGCACCTGCACCGATGCTATGCCTAGGAAAGCAGTCCTGTGGTGAGAAAAGAGATATATGCTCTTCTGCATATCCCACTGGGGTAGAACTTACACATTATTGCTCTAAAGCTGTGTGCCAGCGTGGAGTGCAATTTCTCCCCTGGCAGGTTACGTGGGCTCTCAATTGCATAACACCCTTCAGAGTTGAGCCTTTGAAAGGCAAAGAAAGAGGAGGTAAAGTGCTCTGAATTCTGACTCCCATAACTAGAAAAGAAAAATCTTACCATGTGTGGCAAATGTCTTAGATGTTTGAAAGGCAGCCACAGGAAAAGAACCCAAATATTCTTTGTTATTCTAGAGGGCATGGCAATGAGCAAATGTATCAAAGAATCTTTTATAAAACCCAACATGTAAAAGCACTTTCTAGCCAGGAGAAATGCCCAGTAATGTGATGCAATCAGATCTCAGTCACTGAAAGTTTTCAAGCAGAAATAAAAGACCATTTGTCGGGGATGTTGTAAAAGGGATTGCTGCAAGTAAAGGAGGTTAGAATACCTAAACTCTAATGGCACTATTCTCTGTTGCCAGCCTAGCGTGGGCAGAGGCCTCTATAGAGTTGAAGAATAAGAAAGAATATGAATATCTGGGAAGGTGAGAAACCAAAGGAGAGGAAGGTCTTCTGTTTCCTATGGGAGGAGGAAATATCATTTCAAAATAATAGCTAAATGTGAACTTACTCAAATTATATTAACGTTTCCTTCTGAATTAGAAACTTAGAACCAGGGGGAAAAAAACAGAGCTAAAAGGAACCCTGAAAATAATCTAACCAGCTTATTTAAAAGGCATCATAGTAGAAGTAAGCATAGCAGTTGTCTCTGGCAGGGGCACAGACTAGAGAGGTGTACAGGAAACTTGTGACGTGCTGGAAATGTTTTCTGCTTGGCCAGCATGGTGCTCATACAAACAGATACAGATGTAAAGAGTCAAAGTGTACACCTAAGATTAGTGTACTTTATGCAAATATGATAGGTTGTCCATTACTTTAAAATTTTTAAAAATTATCAGAGTATCTAGAATAAGGGCAACTTCTTTAGATAATTCTTCTGCACATTAAAGTTTGAGAACTGTGTCAGTCTACAGATGAGGAAAATAAAGCCGAGGAACGCCCATCGATTTTCACAAGGCCATTCTGCTAATAAGTGGAGCTCTCAAAGCCAGGACTTCTAAGACTTCTCAATACACCTTGAGAGTAAGTATGGTCACTACCACGTCTAGAGACTGATCCAGCACCACACAATACGGAAGGGCAGACTGAGACCAAAAAGAATTGAAAAGGGACATTGACTGAAAATGTTGAAAACCTAAAAAAAAAGCCAGAGTAAGGCATTTCAACTTTATATTCTGAGTAATTGGAGTCATTGATGGTTTTTAAAGGTACAAATTGAAGAGCCAGGCCTTAGGAATAAAAGTGACAGCAGCAGTAGGACTAAAGAGAAGTGTGAAACTATGAGAGCAAATTTAGATGTAAAGTTGATGGTACTTAGTGAAATAATAGCAATAATTTATAAGCATTTCCTATTTTCTAGATGCATTCATTTAATCGTTTGGCTTTGCCAAATACACCATGATATGGGTATTGTTGTTTCCCATATTTTGCATATGAAGGAACTAAAGTGAGAAGATGAATACCGTGTCAAGGTCACAGCAAGTAAATAGCAAACCTAGATTTTGAGCCCAACTTTGACTCCAACTGCTACATTATAATAAATAGAAGGGAAGGAAGAAAGTCAAAGGTGACACCGTTTGGAACACTGGGTTGCAGTTAACTGGTATTACCATTAAAAGACCTAGGACATAATGAAAAATATGGTGAACAAGATGCATTCAAATCTATTTGCTTTGACTATGAGGGTCATTAATTTCTAATATTCTCCTACATTAGTCTGTGTTCCAATATTGCTGACCAAGGAGACAGGGACAAAGCAGTGCTTTAGTCACAATGATAGTTTAAAGCCAGCTTTCACAACGCTTTTGCAAATAATTAGGTTCATTAAAATGTATCTAGCTACAAAATTCTGGTCGAATGCTAATAAGCTTTCATACAAAGAAGTTATAGGTATTGCTGTATGCTTCCATTTTTTTTTCACACTTCATACCCGTCTTCAACTTGGAAAGACCTGTTAACCTATTTCCATTTGGAGCACAGACTTCAGAATATGATGGTGGGATATGGAATATGTTGTGTTCATATACAAAGTTGATGCATCTGATCAAGCTTAGGAAGCTATGCACTATATATATTCAGTCTATCATCTGGGACCCAGGATTACCATTGGCCAAGGTTGAAAAGGATGTTTGTGGCAAAATTGTCATTTGGCTGGTTTGTATGAATGGAATTTGAGACCACGTTCAAATTAGCCTCAGGCACTTACCAGGTGAATTGAACAGCTACCAATCTCACAATCTCACCACCACTGTATCCCCACTGTTACCATGGAAGTAGCACAGCCACGAGTCTGGGCAGTGCTGACAGTTTAGCCTTGTAATGCTAGCTAGCTGGGGTAGAGTTCTGCTGTGCCTGGTCTCCACTTCTCTTCTCAGCGGCAGGGCTGTCTATCTTTCTCCTTGGTGGCTCCATTTAATAGACTTTTTGTACATTATCAGGGAAGAAGAGAGCCTGAGTGATTGATGAATTCTCATCCTAAAAAAGTTGGATTAAGTAACGTAATATGTGGAATTGGGAAAATCTGTGTGAACTTTGGAAAGTACCTGACTCCATGTCTTGGCCAAGAAAATATCAGAATGGACTTACTGTGTTTTGCCAGAAACTGAAATGCTTTCCAAAGCATCCAGAATAATATTGAAAGCACAAAGTCTAAGAAGTCTAACATTAGCAAAAATATAAATAGAAATAAATCTTCAAACACTCATACCCTCAGACTTTAGGGGGCAAAAATCAGAATACACTGAGGAGTGGAAAGTGATTTATAAGCCAATGACTTGTGAAGCCAAGAGTCATTTCCTCCACTACAATGCCCACAGAATTATAAAAGGATGAAACAATGAAGAACCAGCCAAGATAATAATGTAATATCAGCAAGTCAGTGCTTTGCCCTAGTTTAAATTAGCATCCCCAATGAAATTTTTATTGCTGAGAATAGAAATGTCATATCACAAGGGTCTCCATTGGAAAGTAGCTGCAGCCAAAAGCATTTGTGCTAATTTATGTGTGGCTTAATATATGCCTTTATTTATTTTTCTAAGTATTTTCTACTAAAAAGATATTTGTTTTAAGTAAAAGAAGCAGCAGTTATATTAAAACCAAAATTCAATCATTCAAAAAGGCCACTTTTTATTCAATGGTATATTTTTTAAATTTTTAATTTCTCTGGTGTCTCGTGTTTGTTTCCCCTTTGGTCTTTGGGTTTCCCAGAGGTGCTTTCTTAAATAGAGTGAGAGCCTTGCTGTTCTTTCAGCTTGACTACTCTGATATTTTACAGTATCCCTGTTGAAATGGCGGTAAGATGTGGAAGGAGAAGAAGCGTTTTATAGTCCTAATTAGGTCTTGGTTTTTTTGTGGGTCTGTCTCTCTGGGCTGGGAACTTTGCCAATGCTTCTCAGCTTTATTATTTTCCCCCTTAGGTGATGCAGGAAAACTAGAGGGGCATTTCCTTGTTCCCCATCATGATTAGGCTCTGGTAAAGTGGTGTCCTTTGAAGATAGGAGAACAGAACACTTTGAACATATTTCAAAATGAGATTTATAAATCTCAAGCTAGACCAGCTTGCCTCCAGCCATTTACCAACAATTACAGTTTAAGTTTTCCTACCAGTTCCTGGCTCCAGAGCGTTCTGTTCCTGGTATGCTGTGATTCTTTTTATTCTCTTGTCTCTTCAGTTTTGTGTGCATTGGTTTGCTGTGTAACCTCAATTCTCTGATGAGCTAAGAAGAGTTGTAGATTTTCAGTCTATTCAGCTTTTTTCTTATTGTAAGGATGGGGGTGATTACTCCCAAGCTCTTTACTTGTCAGAGTGAAAAGCAGAAGTGATTTTGAACTTTATATAAATGGAATCATAAAGTATGCACTCTTGTTTATCTGTCATCTTTGGCTCAGCTCTTTTTACGGAGTTCGTTCATGTTGCGTGAAGCTGCAGTTTGTTCATTTTCATTGTTGTATAATAGTTCATCATTAGCAAAGCTGCACATCTGATTATTGACATGGAACTCATGTGCTCACATTTCTGTTGAGCATATAGTTAGGAATGAAACTGCTCACTCACATGGTATGAAATGTCCATGTAGCAAATAATACCAAGCACTTTTCCAAAATGGTTATAAAATATTCATTCTGATCAGCAGTGGATGAGATTTCCAATTGTTCCACATCCACAACTTCCTTTGCATTCCTGAGATAAACCCCCAATGGGTCATAGTGTATTTCTTTATAATATATTGCAGTATTCAACCAGCTAATATTTGTTTAAAGATTTTTATATCTAGTAACATGAAGAATATTGCTCAGTGATATTATTTTCTTATATTGTCCTTCTGGTTTTGGTTTCAGAATTATGCTGATCTTAGAAAATGAGTTGAACAGTGGGCCCTCTTCTTCTATTTCTGAAAGAATTTCAGTAGGATTAGTATTGTCAGTGTTTAAATATTTCTGAAAATTAATTAATGAAGCCATTTGGGCCTGGAATTTTCTTTGTGAAAAAGATTTCATTCATTATGAATTCAAATTCTTTATTAAGACTATCAAGGTTTTTTTGTTTTTTTTTTTTTTAGTCTTCATGTGTTGGTTTTGGTAACTTGTATTTTTCAAGGAATTCTTTAATTCACTTTAGTTTTTTAATTTATGGGCACAAAGTTGTTCATACTATTTATTTTTAAATTCTATGGTATCTGTAGTGTTTATCTCTTTCATTATTGATTTTGATATTTTGGGTTTTATCTCTTTTATTCTTGACCAATATAGCTGAATTCATAAACCAAATTTTATTTTTGTTGATTTTCTGTCTTTTTCCATATTCTGTTTCCTTGGTTCCTGCTCTTACTATTTTCACTTCCTTCCTTCAACATTCTTTCATGTTCTTTTCCAAGTTTTTTTATGATTAGACACTTAGACTATTGATTTTAAAACCTTTCTTATTTCTAACATCAACATTTAAAACTTCCTTTCTAACCAGTGCTCTAGTCGCATGTCCCAAATTTTTATGTATTGTATTTTCATTATCATCCTATCTAAAATGTTTTTAATTTCCCTTGTGACTTCTTTTTTGACCCATGAGCTATTTAAAAGTGTGTTTCTTAATTTCCAGATGATTGTTTTTCCAGATGCATTTTTGTTATTGGCTTCTAATTCACTATCTTTGTGGCCAGAGAGAATATTTTGTATGATTTCCATCATCTGAAATTTATTGAAACATGCTAGGTGACCCTTCATATGGTGAATCTTAGCTAATATTACTAATTATTTGAAAAAGATCCTGCTGTTGTTGGGTGGAGTGGTCTACAGTGTGGATTAGGTCAAGTTGATTGATGATGTAGTTTAGTTCTTCTATATCTATACTGTTTTCCAGTTACTTACTCTATCCTTTATCGAGCATTGAATGCTGAAACCTCCCACTATAACTGTGGATTTGTTTATTGCTCTCTTTAACTCTATCAGTTTTTGCCTCATATATTTTGAAACTCAATTATTATGTCCTACACTATAGTATTGTTGTGTCTTCTTGAGGAATTAACCCTTTTTCCCCCACTGTGAAATCTCCCGTGTTATCCCTGGTAATATTACTTGTCTTGAAATCTACACTCTCTGATATTAACGTATCCTGATTTCTTATGAATGGTGTGTGTATATATGTATATATATATTTTTTTCTGTTATTTTGCTTTTGACTTGTCTTTATCTTTACAGCTAGACAGCTTGTTTATAGTACCAGATTGGTTCTTGCTTTTTTAAATCTAGTCTAATTTCTACATTTTAACTCATGTGTTTAGTCATTTATGTAGAATATAATGATTAAAATGATATTATTGATGGGTTTAAGTGAACAATCATGCTATTAGTTTTTCCATTCTGAACTTTGTTCCTCTTGTAATTCCTCTTCAGCCTTTTTTGGATTAATCTCTCTCTTTCTCTCTTTTTTTTTTTTAGCATTCTGTTTATCTTTTCTATTGATTTTAGCTATACCTCTTTGTTTTCTATTATTTTAGTGGTTGGTTTAGAGATTAGAGTATCCATCCTTACCTTATGAGCTTCTTACCTTGAATTACCATTACATCACTACATGTATAACGTTAGAAACTTGCAGCAGTATATTTCCATTTACCATTCCCATCCTTTGTGCTATTGTTGCTTATTTAACTTGTGAATCTGTGATATACCATTTGGTTTCTTTCTCTTTAACCTGCAAAGTTTCCTTTAACATTTCTTATAGTTTAGGTCTACTGGCTACAAGTTCTCTCAGCTTTTGCTTGTCTGAAATGTCTTATTTTGTCTTCATTTTTTGAAGGATATTTTTTATTGAAAATAAACTTTTAAGCTGATAGTTTTATTTTTCTTTTGGCACTTTAAAGATGTCTTTCTGTTGTCTTTTGGCTTGCATTTTTTTCTGAGAAGTTAGCTTATATTCTTATCATTTTGTCCTGTATGTAACTTTTTTTTCACTGTTTTTAAGATTTCTTTTTCATTTTTTTTAAAGTCAGCAGTTTAAAGATGATATGCTTGATATTATTTTCTTTATGCTTATCCTGCTTGGGTTTTGTTGAGTTTCTTTTATCTGTGAATTTACATTTTTCATCAAATTTGGGGAGAAAATTGGCTTGTATTTCTGAAAATATTTTTCTGTCCTAATATCTCTTCTCCTTTGGGACTCCAATTACACATATGTTACACTGGTTTTATATTGTCCCTCAAGTAACTGAAGCACTGTTCATTTATTTCTGTTTGTTTTCTCTCTGTACTTCAGTTTGGACAGTTTTTACTGACCTGCCTTTAGGTTTTCTGATCTTTTATTCTGCAGTAACCATTCTGCTGTTAGCTCATCAAGTGAAGTATTTATTTTATATCTTTCCCTTTACAATTCTAAAATTTCCATTTAGCAGCTTTTCGTAGTTAATGTTTCTCTACTGAGATTCCCCATATCTTCAGTCATCATGTCTATCTTTTCCTTTGAGCTCTGGAACAGAATCTTTAAGTCCTGTGGAAACTTGGAGAACACAGGCACCTTTATGTGTCACTAGAAGGGAAGAAAGATCTTTTAATTCTAGTTTGCTATCTATTCGGTGTGGGATCCAGAGTAAAGAATAATTTTACCTAACATCTAATTCTGTTTTAAAGAAAACTTGTAAGCATCTTATTCAAGAAGCCCAGACACTTAATGCCAACACCTGATACCTCTCTCTGAATATGATTTTCTATTTGAAAATCTCACTCAACTTTAGGTATGCATATGTCCCCAATGATGTCTTCTAAACTCGGTTCTGTAACTACATTCATCCTGGGCTCATCATGTTCTTGATCCTTTCCCCACTTAAGAATTCAGTACATCTTATTTTCAATAAAACCCATTCATGATTTTCTTTACATCCGAGCATCCCAGCTCATTTCTACAGGTCTTTCCAGAGGAAAAAATGCTTACTTCCAAGACTAATGAATAAGAATATATCCCGAAGTAAAACAGTCTATCTATGCATGTCTTCCTTGTAAGCGTTTTTCATTGTACTTTGGAGAAATATATTCACAGAGGAAGGGAGATTCAGTGCTCTCATCTTGTTTCCCAACCTCCCTTCGTGTTTCTCTACTCTGGCACCTTTCCAAGGATCACACTGAGACCTTTTACCTGGTTTATGATGTGTTCATGGTTTTATTTTTTAATGAGTTTAGCCATGGGGGCCTACAAGTGAATGAGGATCTCATTTATGGGATAAATTGCTCTCTGCTTTAAGGACTCAAGTCTACTTCCCTTTTGTCAGTCCTCTCACTTCATCTCACCTGATTTGTTTAGCAAAACTTTATGTGCAAATATTATTTCAGATCTCCATGGGGTGATGAGTACACAGGATGTGAATTAATAGTCAGGGAATTAATCTAATGGTTGAAGTATTAAAGTGGCCATAACCATGTGAGATGAGAGAATTGGTTTTAGGAACTAATGTAACCAGAGAGCAAGGGATTAATAACTCAACCTCATGAAAGGGAAAAAGGTAGCATCAGAGCAGCAGAAAGAAACAACACGAAGTGGGTGAGCTTGGCCCATCTAAGAGGAGTGTATGCCAGCCTGGCAGCCCTAGTGGGAGAAGCTGATGGGAGGCTCCATCGTTTTTCTAGTGAGACCTAGATTTGGAGCTTAATGTCATTCCAAGTTTTCTTTACTGCTCATATCTCCCTGAATGTACCTGGCAAGGCAAGTGTGACCAAGGAGATAAAAGTGAAAACAGCCTTATTACAACTTCCACCCATTGGTTTCAATTCCATATTGGAAAATATAATCCTTCTACCAAACATCAGCCCCTAAAATGTTTGAAGTCAGCTAGCATGTCCCAGCATCCAGTTTTTACCTTTCCTCAAAATAAAGGAAGACCTAGGTCTTTAGAGGGGAAGGTTCTGGAGATGTGGAGGGCAGCAAGAGTTGGAAGTTCTAGATGGCACTTACATCAAATGCACAGACGTAAGGTGCTTGTGTGTTCCTACTGTCAGTCCTGAAATAAACTTCAGAGGTTGCCCACTGGAGGGTGGATTGCCACAAAGCCATGTCCATCCCTAACTTTCAGGGGCAAGTATATGAGGCAGAAGGAAACAATCTGCTTTCCAGTTTCACCAGCAGCCTGAACTTCTTTGTCTTGCCATCCCTCTTCTCTGCCTTGGTGATTCTGTAATGGATGTGCTTTATAATAGGCATAATGCCTTAGATAATAGTCATTTTGATTAAGCTGTAAACCAACCCACTTGTGAGAAGGAAATAGTACAGGCTTTCAAATCCTGTGGAGAAAGTAGACCACAGGGTAAGCCGATTTAGTTTAATAATTTAGAGATATCCAATGAGAAGATTACCCCCTAAATATCTAAGACCCTGAAGGAGCAAGTCATTCCCAGTTGCTCAATGCTTTCTCTCTAGGAGAATTGCCATCAGGGTAACTGCTGACTCATCTATGGTTGTTTTTCAAGCTATTGAGTCTCAGAATTTAGACTCTGGGCTCAACCACAGGGTAGGAAAGCAAAATAACCAAGATTCTCTTTGTCTCTTGTCTTTACAGAGATGGATCTCCTGCATGGAGACTACTGTGCATCCTGGAACATGTAGTAGTCTTGTGTACAAGACATGTAGGTATCTAAAAGGCCCTCTGAATGACAGCCTGACAACTGTCATATGCAGTAAAATTATTAGCCGATTAACTAAAATATATCCTAGGAAGGTCTGTGCTTTGCCAATTGTCATAGCATACAAATAATTACAAGATGCCATTACTTACTTTAAAAAGCATGCTATTAGGCCAGAGATTCAGAACTGATGAGTACCTTGAACTAGAGATTAATACATGTGATGTGTAGGTGAGACAAATTGGGATTTAAGCTAAGCCTTGAGTATGGGTAAGAGATGGACTGAGTAAGATGAAGAGAGAAGACTTTCCAC
>JAQZBX010096947.1:0-11739 GCA_029593785.1 Cabassous unicinctus
TCAGTTTTATTTCTTCTTACAGTAGCATTGTATTCCATCATATGTATATATGATATTTTGTTTATCCATTCATCAATTAATGGACACTTGGGTTGTTTCCATCTTTTGACAATTATGTATAATGCCGCTAAGAACATTGGTGTGAAAATGTCTGTTTGCATCCCTGTTTTCATTTCCTCTCGGATACATTGCAGTAGAGGGATTGTTGGATCATATGGCAGTTCTCTGTTTAGCTTCCTGAGGAACCAACAAAAGTTTTATATAGTTGCTGTACTATTCTACATTACCACAAACAGTGAAGGAGTGTTTCTATTTCTCCATTTATCTATTTTTTTTTGTTTCTCACGATTTGAGTGTAAGGTGAAACTACCACCTAGCACAAAATCTTGAAGATGCTTTCCTACATTTTTTTCTAGGAGTTTTATGGTTTTCACTTTTATATTTAGGTCCTTGAACAATTTTAGTTGATTTTTTTATAAGGAGTGATAAAGTCATCCGATTTCTGTCTTTTGGATATGGTTATTCAGTTCTCCCTGCATCATTTCTTGAATAGACTCTTCTGGCCCAGCTGGGATGTCTTGGCTGCTTTGTCAAAAATCACATGTTGTGACAGTCTATTTCTGTGTTCTTGATTCAGTTCCATTGGTCAATCGGTCTGTCTCTATGCTACTACCATGCTCTTTTAACCTCTGTAGCTTAGTAATATGCTTTAAAGTCAGGAAGTGAGAGTCTTCCAAATTTCTTCTTCTTTTTCCCAGCCATTTTTGGCTCTTTGGTGCCCCTTACCCTTCCAAATAAATTTGATAATGGACTTTTCCATTTCAGCAAAAAAGGTTGCTAGAAGTTTTAATGGGACTGAATCTGTAAATCAGTTTGGGTGGAAATGATATCTTTCCATTTATGAACTTGGAATGTTCTTCCATTTATTTAACTCTTCTTCACTTCCTTTGAGCAACGTTTTATAGTTTTCTGAATACAGGTCCTATATGTCATAGCTTAAGTTTATTTCTAAATATTATTTCCTTTACTCACTATGTTAAATGGATTTTTAAAATTCCTCTTCAGAGTTCTCTTTACTATTTTATAGAAACACTAATGATTTGTACTTAGTACTCTTGGATCCTGCCACTCAGATGAACTTATTTATTAGCTCTAGTAGCTTTGTTGTAGATTTTTCAGGACATTCTAAGTATAGGATCATATCATTTAAAATTTTTGAAGGTTTTGTTTTATTTGGATGTTTTCATTTCTTTTTCTTAACTGATTGTTCTAGCTAGAATATCTACAACTATATTGAACAGCAGCAGTGATAGTGGACATCCTTGTCTTGTTCACATCCTCAGCAGGAAAGCTTTCAATCTTTCACCATAAAGCACAATGTTAGTTGTGGGTTTTTCATGTTGAGAAATATGTTTTATCATGTTGAGAAAATTTAATTCTATTCCTATCTTTCAGGGTGTTTTTCTCATGAAATAATGCTGTATTTTGTCAAATGACTTTTCTGTGCCAATTGAGATGATCCTTTGATTTTTCTTCTTTGATTTATAAATGTGATGTATTACACTTATTGATTTCCATTATTTCTGTGACAGAGTTGAGCCCTGACTGCCTCATTTAATGCCATCTTCCAACAATCTGACTCAATCTGAGGAGGTAATCAGAAAAAAAAATCCCTAAATAATAGCAACTAAAAAAATCAAATATTTAGGAATAATCTTAACTAAGTAACTAAAGGACCTGAATTCAGAAAACTGCAAAACATTGATGAAAGAAACCAAACAAGACTTAAATAAATGGAAGGACTTCCCACACTTGAGGATTGGAAGATTATCATTAAGATGTCAATTCTAACCAAACTGATTTACAGATTGAATGCAATCCCAAAAAAATCCCAAGAGTCTTTTTTGCATAAATGGAAAAGCCAATAATGAAATTTATTTGGAAGGTAAGGGACCCCAAGTAGCCAAAAATATCATAAAACTGCTAGAATAAACTTATTCCCATAAAATTCGAAGGAATTGTAGAGAAACATCTTCAAGATCTTGTTGTTGGTGGTAGTTTCTTAAATCTTACACCCAAAGCATGTGCAACAAAAGAAAAAATATGTAAATGTGACTTCTTCAAATTAAATACATTTGCACCACAAAGAATTTGACAAAAGGGTGAAAAGATGACTGACTCATTGGGAGAAAATAGTTGGTAATCACATATCTGGTAAGGGTTTAATATACATGATATCTAAAAAGACCATACAATTCAACCATAAAAAGATAAACTACCCAATTAAAACCCGGACAAAAGACTTAAATAGATGTCTGTCCAAAGAAGAAATGCAAATGAAAAAACATATGAAAAAAAATTTCAAAATCAGCAGTGATTAAGGAATTGCAAATCAAAACTACAATGCGATATCATTCCAAACCTGTAAGAATGGACATTATTAAAAAGTAAGAAAGGTGTAAATGTTAGAGAGGATGTGGAGAGATAGGAATGCTTATTCACTGTTGTTGGGAATGTAGAATGGTACAGCCACTATGGAAGACTGTTTGGCTGTTGTTAAGAAATTCTGGCCATACTATGGGTATATATTCCTAGGTATATATCCAGAATAATTGAGATTACTGATATGAATAGACATCTGCATACTGATATTCATAGCAGCATTATTCATGATTGCCAAAAGTTTGAAATAATCCAGGTGTCCTTCAACTGAAGAATGGATAAACAAATTGTGGTTTATACACATGATAGAAATTTTTGCAGCACTAATAAATGAAGTTGTGAAACATATGATAACATGGATGAACCTGGAGGACATTATGTTGAGTGCAGCAAGCAGCAAAGCAAAAGACAAATACTGTATGATTGCACTATTATGAACTAAATATATTATGTAAGCTCATGGAGGTAATAATTAGAATATAGGTCATCAAAAAATAGAAGGATGGTAGAGAATGTAAAGCTGATGATTAATCTGTGCAGAATCGATAGAAATGCTATTTGTAAATGTTTGGAAATGATTGGAAATGGTGAGAGCACATCATGGTGTTTGTGAATAGCAGAGCTATTATATGGTAAGACAATGGTTGAAAGGGAAACTCTAAGGACATGTATATTACTTGAAGGAAAGCTAAAAAATGTAAAATAGGACTGTATAACATAGTGTAACCTCATGTAAAATATGAATAAGGGTGATATTGCATATATAAGACAGTTTTTACACAATATAAATACAAATAAAGTGGTGAGAAAGAAACAGAAATATTGCTATGATTGACAGGGGTATCATAGAAAGACTGAGCAGTTAATAGGTTTTGTTTTTTGTTTATTAGTATTATTACTGGAATAAGGAAAATGCTCTAAAATGATTGAAGTGATGAATGTACAACTATGAGATTATAACAAATATCATTGATTGTACACTTTGGATGGATTTATGTTTTATTAATATAAATAAATAAAATTGATCTGTAAAAAACAACCAAAAACAGTTTTTCAGGGCTTAGAAAAATGAAAATAACAATATTTGGACAATAAAATTATTAAATCAATGCTGAAAAAATTTGGGAGCAATTGAGACAAAATTTCTACCAAAAAATTTATAAAATGTTAATTATAGATTTTTTCTTTATTTTAAAGGAGCTTTATATTTCATAAATGCTACATCAAAAATATAGGGATTCCCAATTACCCCAAACTTTCCCTTCCCACATTTTTCTCCATTAACAACATTTTTATTAGTGTGGTACATTTGTTAAAATTGATGAACACTTATTGGAGCACTTGTAATGTGCATAGTCTACAGTTTACATCATGTATTACATTTCACACAACACAATCTTATAGATTTTGACAAAATGTATACTGGCATGAATCCATCATTGCAATATCATGCAGAACAACTCCAATGTCCTATTCTTCCCTTTCCCTCCCCTCAGAAAGTCTGGTGACCAATTATAGAATTTTAACATACATCCTTCCATAAATGAAAAACAAATAATTTTTCATTATTTAATGGAATGAACAAGTAATTAATGTAAAAGAACATCCATATGAGGGATATGATTCCAAGGTAAATTAATAACCTCTCATTTTATCAATTTTATGGGCAAAAAGTATAGACTTGTGTCATAATTTAAGTATTGTTTAATATATACATATTTTAATATACTGTAAGACAATTGAACTTTCTCCACAAAATGTATATTAGGGGTGTGTCTCTCTCTTTATTCTTAAGATCAGGGTTGTATATAAATACCTAATATACCACTAGATTTGTGTATCACACATAACCTTCTGTATAAATTTTCATAATTTTCATGACTTGTGAAAAGGATTGGCTCTAAAATTAAGCAATTTTTCACATTGGAAGATAGCATTGCATTGCCTTTCCAACAGAATGACTTAAATTATATCTCAAGAAGTATATTAAGGTGTAATTTTCTCATACACTTTGGAACTGGAGTTGTACGCAAATTTCTTAAATGAATGCCAATTATGAGTCACCATACACCTTCAATTTGTATTTCCTTGATCAATATTGACATTATATAAAATCTCAATATTGAGATCCTTTAAGTGTTTTATTATAATTATCTCTATTACATTTTTTTAAGTTTTTTACATGATTTTATATTTGCTCTTTTTGTTTTATTTATTTCCATGCATTTTGAAGAGAAATAATTTCTATTATACTGTTATGGTATCAGAAACTTCTGTCAGCAAATTCCAAAAGCTTTTTACACCAACTCCAACTACTGCAGTAACTCAATTCAATTAATTCTTCCACTATCAGGAGTTAGGCCAGACTCCTTTGGTTAAGATAAATCCTCTACAAGATTGTCTTTCAGACACCACTTGCAAGTTTGGGGACCCAGGCCACCCACAATTCTGACCAACTAGCTACAAATTTGGGGGTTCCTCTGACCCCGTTCAGTTTGACAATTTGTTAGAAAGAATTATAGAACTCATGGAAAGTACTATACTTATGGTTATATCTTTTATTACAGAAGAAGGATACAAATAAGAAGGTGGCAAAATAAGAGAAGCATTGGGTGAGGTCTGGGATGCTTTCAAATCAAAGGTCATGTGGAGTCCTTTCCATATGATGTCAGAATGTGTAAGCCCCTGGCATAGTGTTCTAATTTCTTAACCATGGAAACTCATAGGAGCTTCAAATTACCGGAGTTTATATTGGGTCTCATTATGTAGGAATGATTGAAGAATCAATGTCCATTCCTCCTTCCCCCTCCCTTCAGGATCTGTTTATCAATTTCAATGAATGTGCCACACTAATGAAGGATGTTTATGTCGGAGGGAGTGGGAGTTTTGGGGAGTGGGGCATATGGTAATTCCTCTATTTTTTGTGTAATATGTATTTAATCTAATTATCTCTTTAAAAATATATTATTAAAAAAAAGAATCAATGTCCATGTGTCTGAACTCAATCTGCAGCTCCTCTCCCTTCCAAAGGCAGTGAGTTGAGTTGATATCCTGTGGCTCAAAGGCCCAACCCCTTGATCACATAGTTGGTCTCTTGATTTGGCCAGGCTCCACCCTAAGGTTGCAGGTTTGGCTCCTGTGCTTAACATGAACAAAAAAGAACTCTGTTAATACAGGAAATTTTAAAGATTCAGAAATTACTACCCCAGGAAGTAGGACCAAGAGAAGCAATATTCTTCACTATATCAAAGAAACCTGTGGTACACATAATTTTTTCCCAATCCTGTCACTTTCCATCTACTCATCATCATTTTCTTTTTTTTTTTACAAAAATATTTTACCTAATGAGTGTTTTAATTGAAACATATTCTCTGTTCCTTTAGAAAGTATAGACTCATGAGTACAGACTCATCAATTCCTCATTCCTAGTAGACCAATTTCAAGTGCTTGAATGCCACATTTGGCTAGTGGCTACTGAATTGTACAGAGAAAGAAGAAATTCTATCATCAAGAAAAGTTCTCTTGATGAGCTTTGTTTCAGTTTCCTTGCCTGCTCAAACAAATACCATGCAATGGTTTCTCTTAAACAATCAAAACATATTAGCTCATGGTCAAGGCATCATTAAAGTGATGCTTTCTCCCCAAATTGTCATTCTGGGGCTGGCTACTGGCAATCCTTGAGACTAGATTATCACATGTCTGGGCAGATGGTTGATTGTTTTGGTCTCTCCATTCTCTTCTGGGTTCTGTTTTCAGCTTCTTGTGCTATCTCTGTGATTGTTTATTATTATTATTATTAGTCAGATTTTCATTTTCTTGCAAAGGACTCTATTAATAAGATTAAGACCCAGCCTGATTGAGGTGGGCCCCACCTTAACCGAAATAAGCTCATCTAAAAGTCCTACTTTCAATGGGTTCACAGCCACAGGAATGGATTTAAGTGTAAGAACATGTTTATTTGGAATACAAGCAATTCCAAACCACCATAAGCTTCAAATTTGATCTTTATCAAGACTAAGTCATGGTTATAAGTATGTCTATCAAGAGGTACATACTGTATAGCTGCCTCATTTTGTAATATTAACAAGCATTGAAGATCATTGCTCATATCCAGAATTTAATTTGAAAATGCAAATTGTTGACATTCCAATTGTAGCATTCCTTCTTTGTATATAATCTTCAATACCACTATAAAGAAAAATCCATGACTTTATCATGGGATAGAGCTCACATATAAATGAAAGGAAAATGCTTAATTTTGGCACCTATATACTAGGTTTTAAAAATAATGATTTGGTTTTCTAGCATCTGCCAAAGAAGTCTATTGAACTGGTTATTGCTGCTATTGATGTTGTCATTATTATTTTGACATCATTCTAAATGGCTGGTTTAAATGCACTTGTGTTTCTATTCACTCGTGTTTATACTTATGGATGTTCAAATTTCCCCAAGTTTTTCTAGCACGTGACTCTTCATTTTGACACCAGAATCATTTCTATGTGATACAAGTGATCTTTGATAGCTTCCTTGCCATCTGTCTGGTACAATGAGGTATTCTAGGCTTGTCTTGTAGTTTTCCTGCAACAGACCTGGCATCAGCAACTGGTCCAAGAGCCAATTTATTACAAAATGATATTTACAGACTGAAATCATATTTGGCATTCTCATAACTGAAGGCCCTATTCCTAGAGCTTATCAGTGAAGAAAGCTAAAGAAGTATATACTTTAAGTGACAGAATATAATAATGAGTCCATACTAATAATTTATAATAAAGTTCAGGACCAAATATTAATCTTTTTTTTTCTTAGCCTAATATAACATGTTCCAGTTTGAAAATCTCACTTCCCAGTAACACAAATATAATAACTGAAAGGTTTTATCCTGAAAAACTCAGTAAACAGAGACAATAAGAATTGAAACAAAATCAGCACCCTAGTTTATTTATGTTTTCTAAAATAGTGCATAACAATTATTACGGGTTCAATTAATATACTTAATTGGTGATATGGCCCTCTAGAGGGTACTGAATTAACCTTAGATTACGAAGAGACTCACTGTTCCTTTAATCCAGAATCATCCTCACATTTTAACCTCATAAACAAGTTGACTTTAGGGAAGCCAAGGTCAGGTCATTGTGATCACTGGGCAGCCACATCCACTCTCTTCCTTGCTGGGATTTTGTCCTTAGTACTAGAATGTATCCTTTATCATAGCTATATAAACTCTTGCTTGCTAGTGTGCCTACTAATATTTATCTCATTTATATAAGGACAGGGCTACAAAACATGAGACATTAGGTATTTGCCAATTTGCAGCTAAACTAGATATGCTGAGGTTTATCACAGAGCTTTTTCCAAGCTACAAAGCCTCCATAATGCTGATATTCTCCTATTACAAGACCTCAGAATATGAGAAAGTCAAGATTTCCATGATTTTCTTACTGTGAGTGATTAAAGGTCACTAATCTGAAATATGCTCCATGAGATTCTTATTTATTAGTATTTCCAAATGTATAACTCTAATAACCACACATGTACTTCAGTTGGACCTAATTCATTTACCTTGAGAGATAATGAGATCCTGAGTTCCTCTTAGGAGTCTGGTGATCATTAGCTAGATATTTAGGACTATGATCCCTAAAGCCATGATTGAGATGATGTAGTAATTGGCACCTATTAATATAAATGTGAACCAATGTCAATGGTTAGGCAATAATATTCTTAACACGTCTTTAAATTAAGAAATGTTAATATTTTCCCCAGTAATTTGAAAAACTTGTTAACCTAAAATTGATCACCTAGTAGAAGAAACTATTATTAAACTCCTCTATCCAGGGTAAAGGCATAGTAAGTTGTTTTCATTATTATTAATATTACTATTATTACTATATTGATCTTATTTTGTTGCATCCATCTTGATGTTTTACCCTCATTCCTTTACAATATCTTTTTATCTTGTTTGGAAAGAACAAATGAATTCAATCTGAAAGCAAAACTGTCCATAAGTACTGACATAATCCATTTAACTTAAAATTTCTTAGGAAGTTCAGTCAAACCAATTATGTAATTTAAAAAAATGATCAATTCAATATCAAGAAAAATGTCAGCTACAGGCATTGGCTGAGACAAGGCAATGTACCAATGAGCAAATTGATATTACCATTTCTACCATTTCAAAAACCATGGTATTTTAGTACTAAAATGTCTAAAATAAAAAGAGTAATTTCCTTTGTGGTAATTATATTTGAAAATTCAAAAACCCAGCCATCATTTATTGACTTACACTAATATCTGAACTAGGTGTTCAGATTTACATATGATGAAAATTGCCCTTAAAAATAAAAATTATAATTTAGGAGGAATATGAAGGAACATAAATATAATAATATAAAGTATATAAAGTAGGATAATTTAATAATTTTAAGAAAATTTAAAAATGAGCTACATTGTATGCAAATCACCAGGATTTAAATACAGTGTTAAAAACCAGAATGTAATCTCTTGTTCATCTCTTATTGAATCCCTTGCACCTAAACAAAAACTGAAAAATGTTAGGGTCTCAATCTTAATTTCTTGAATGATTAAATCAATAAATGAATAGATAAATGGATAATTCCTTGAAAGACTGAATTATATCATTAATCAAAGGATTGTCAGTTTTAAGATCTACAAGGTAAAACATTTATGCTTTGTATTGCTATGCAAAGAGTTATTTATTTATTTATTGTGATAAGGGAAGTGCCAGAACCCCAACCCCGCCCTCAGCAGAAAACCACAGCATTAAGAAAATAAACTCCCCTTTGTCCCTGGTCCTTCTCTCCCCTCCTTCCTCCCCTTTTCTCCATGGAATCCAGATCAGGAAGATAAGCACCCCAGGCTGCCCCTTTGAATTGAAATTTACCACTCTATACAGATAATGACTCTTTTCTTCCCTAATGGCCTTCTGCTTTTAAAAGGATAAAGCTAACCTTGCTTCTCTGCCTTTGTAACCCTCCCTGCCCACTTGCTCATGCATTTGCCCACTTACAGTGCCTATATAAACATGAAAATCAGAAAACAGGGCTCAGAATTTGGAGAGTGGACTCTCCTCTGGGCCCACGCATAATAAAACTTTGTTCATCCATGCTACCAAGAGTGCCGTTTGGGTTACTTCCAGCTGTCCACAACATTCGGTTCCCTGACCTGGAAAGACCCAATCCATAAGGCCCGTTGTGCCTCCGGCTTGGGGTTGACAAGTGTGGCCAACAGCAATCTCTGAGCAAATGAGTTGGGCACCACCTGTCCTCTTGATGGGACCTCCTACTTAGGCAGTCCCCGCAGGCAGCATCCCTACACCCCGGTCTGACTCAGTAGGAAGGTGTACTGAAAAGTGCCAGAAGACTCTGGAAAGGTAAGGTCCTGGGTGCCAAGTCCTCAGTCAGGCCTGTCTCTGGAAAGAAGAGGAAACTGATCACTTCCTGAAATCTAAAGTACCGAGATTCCAGAATAGGCCAATCCTTGTGGGAGGCACTGCATAACCTCTGATTGACTGTGTGAGTGAGTGAGGACAGCAGAGGCTTGCGTCTGCTGTTCCAGTCTGTGACTGTAAAGTGTTATGCTACAGAGTCCACTTGGGCCTGTTTTCCATGGCTACATCATACGGCATAACGGCAACCCCAAAATTTACCCAGGCAACTTAGCAAAGACGAGCATAAATTCTCGTGAGAGATGTGGAAAGGCGGGCATCAGAATGGCCTCGAAAGAGGCAACCCCTTCCCTTGTCTGTCTCTTGCCACTGACTCAGGGTGAGGATTCAACACTGTTAATCTCTGTGGGAGGGACTGCATAACCTCTGAGTGACTGCATTAGTGAGTGAGGATGGCAAAGGCTTGCATCTGCAGTACCAGTCTGTGACTCCAAAGTGTTATGCTATGGAGTCCGCTTGGGCCTTAACCTGTTTTCCATGGCTACACCATATGGCATAACAGCCACCCCAAAATTTACCTGGGTGCCGTAGGTAAGACGAGTTTAAGTTCTCATGAGAGATTCGGATAGGCAGGCGTCTGAGTGGCCTTGAAAGAGGTGACCCCTTCCTTTGTCTCTCTTGTGTCACTGACACAGGGTATGGGCTTATCACACTCAAAATCTACTGTCCTAAACTGAATGCTCAAGAATTTCAAGAAGGGTTTTTCCGGAGATTAGGGCATCTGGCTGAACCCCGGCACCCTCTGAGCCTTATGTGAAGTAGAGTGGCCCACTTTTAACGTTAACTGCCCTCAGAAGGGAACCTGGATATAGCCAGGTTCCATGCAGTGTGGCTGGTGGTCACAGGAACTCCTGGCCACCCTGATCACTTTCCTTAAATCAACTCTTGGTTGGAGATAGCCCAGAATTTCCCCCTTTGGATTAGATTGTGCATTGGACAAAAGGGAAAGAGCAGGGTTTTGCTTGCACAAGAATGGGACTCCGGAAGCCAGTCATTCATCAAGGTTCCTGGGAGGAAGACCTACCACCACCACTACCACCATACGCTCCAGCCGCTCTAGACTCTGCTCCAGGCCCAGGATCACAGGCAGTTCTCCTAGAGACATCCCCACCTTCAGTCTCTCCTCCTAGCCCAGGAACTCAGGCAGATCTCCCAGCAACACCTCCACCTTTGGCCCCTCTCGGAACATTGATCTCCTCTGACAAAAGCCCTGCAACTCCACTAGCAAGGAGACTCTGGTCCGAACAACCCACATTACAGATGGCCCTCCACGAAACACAGGGTCAGGCCCAGATCAGTGAGAATGGAACCATCCAACCTTGGAAGCTTGTATTATACTACTAGCCCTTCACAACCACAGACCTCTGAAACTGTAAACACCACACCCACTTCACTCGGAAAAGCCGCAAGCCCTTATTGATCTCATGGAATCCATTTTCCAAACCCATCATCCTACTTGGTATGATTGCCACCAAATCATCCTGACTTTGTTTAATATGGAAGAGAGATGACAAATTCTGATGAAAGCCTGAAAGTGGCTGCAGAAGCAGGCCCCTACTGACATCTTAAACCCAGAAGATTGGGCACAAGAAGTGGCACCAGAAGCCCAACTGAACTGGGATTTCAACACTGAATAGGGACTGGCTGCATGCCAGCAATTCCAGGAAGCCCTCCCCCAAGGGGTCTGAGAGGGGGCAAACAAACCACAAACATGACAAAGATGATTTTAATTACTCAAAAGCCCCATGAGTCTCTGGGAGATTTCTATGAATGGCTTTGCAAGGCCTTCTGAATCTACACTCCTTTTGACCCATAAGCTCTGGAAAACCAGA
>JAQZBX010096948.1:0-11743 GCA_029593785.1 Cabassous unicinctus
CGAAGAGGGGGGGCTGCTGGCTGGGGGAGAGATTGGTGATGAACCTGAGCCATCTCTTCAGGGGCTAGGAGTGGGGGAGGTCTTCCGAGGAGTTCCAAGGTGTTCTGAAGTCTAAGATAGGCTGGTTCAGGACCCTGGAGAAGGACAACGTGCAGGACCACCATGAGAGAGCGAGCGAGCATGAATTTTGAGTAAGAAGAATGGCCTGGAGCAAGAAAGAGTTCCTTCTGAACCTCTTCTGTGAAACCACCCTCTACCCCCTGTGGAATCGGGTTCAAGGCTGCCACTTTATGCAACTTTACCACAAAGCATCTGTTCTAGGATGGGGTAGAGAGAGTCACATCTGGTTGGAATGAGACCCCTGTGCGCCAGCTTCGTGTGCAACCATGGGCGGGGTGGGGTGCAGGTGCAGGTAGTGGAGGGGCTACGTGGAGGTGCCCCTCCCCTGTCTGAGGGCTGCCGAGGTGGCAGGCAGCTGATGTGCGTGTGTGTGTCTCCAAGTCAGTGGATGTGCAGGATTGTACCAGGCTATGTGAGGTTGTGTGTGTGTACACGTGTGGGCCGTGTGGGGACACATGTGGTATAGAAGTCTTTGATGGTTGGATGTGCAGCAGCCTGTCAGGGTGTGTGAGCATCCCTGTGTGGCTGTGAGAGTTTATCTGCACACATCTGAGTGCAGGTTGGTGTGTGTATGTGTGTAGGGGTATGTATGAGAGTGAGAGTTTGTATGTTGGCATGCATGTTACTATGTGTGCTCGAGTGTCTCACTGTGCATGTTGTTTGATTCATTTTGTGTGCATGCATGTTTGTGTGTATATTTGTTAGAGTGTGACTATTGGTGTCTGTATTGGGATGTGTGTGTTAGCATAAGTGTTCTGGTGTGGCTGTGTGATCATGGTACTAGTGTGCAATTGCATGAGTGTGTGTATTGGTGCTTGTGTGGCTGGTGTGTATATCTATATGTGTGTGTTCATGTGCATGTGGGTGGCTGCTTCCTTCCCTGGTGGTTGGGACATTGTGGCCCACTGAGGTAGGGAGGGGGTGGCTAAATGTGTGTCCACTCCCATGAGCACAGGACAATTCATTCTATACCCTATGGGGAGAGGCAGAAAATAAATAGGCAATAAGTACTCTGCCCTCTGAGGCTTCCTAAGCTTCATAGATATGAAATGGCTTGAGAATAATTAAGCAGTAAAGATCAAGATCAAGGTAACAGGTGGGGAGGGGGTGGGCCCAGCATAATCAAAGGATTGGGCATGTGCCTGGAGCAGTGATGAGGCGGCATGGAAGGGAACAGTGGGAAGAGGCTGGAGACCCGGCAGGAGCCACATCTTTGCATGGTTTGAACTCCAGGTCTCTTGGGCTTTATTTTGAGGACCCTGGAGACCCCTGCAAGGTTTTATGCAAGGGAGGGACGTGATCAGATTTGGGTTTTGGAAAGCTGCTTCCAGGACACTGTCAAGATTGAACTGGAGGCCAGTGGGGAGGCCAGGCTATTGTGGGGAGCAATGGGGTTCAGGTTGGACTGGGTCAAGGGGCCAATGAGACCAGGGGCTCTCTGAAAAGAGAAGCCTGAGGTCTTGGGGTTAGCCTGATAGAAGAGAGTGGAGAAGGGAGCATCGAGGCAGTTTAAGCTTGATTTGGGGTGGGGGTTGCTGTGGAGGGACCTCAGAGAGGCAGGATGTTGGGAGGGAAAAAGCTCTTAGAAGGCTCAGGCAAGCTGAGTGTGGGTCAATGTAGAAGGAGAGACCCTTGTATGGTTTCTTGCCAAGGTGCAGAAGGTGGGTGATCATGGAGCTGCTTTCTTCCCAGATAGGGAAAGTGAGGTTGTGGTTTTGTCGCCCTCCTCTGGCTGCAAGGCTGGGGCTGAACCTCCAACAGACCCAAACCTCAACCACCTCCTCCAGACCCCATCCAGGACCTCTTGGCTGGCTGGCTTCTGGGGAGCAGCCCCCTGGGCAGGATCTGGGGACTCTGGGTCAGTTCAGTGAGGGTTAATTTGCCTTTCTGCTCCCTGCACCTCCCAGTTCCCCCTGCCCACCAAGCAGCTCCAGCCACTCTTCCTGCTTCCCACTCCAGCCTTCTGTCCCCAGGGACCGCTGATGGCTTGGCTGGGATCTAGCCAAATGGGGCAGGGGGTGGGGTGGGCAGAGCTCCCGCCTCCTTCAGTCTTAATGGACTGGGAGTCTCACTCTCAGCTGTGCTGCTGTCAGGCCAGGCCTGCATTCTGCAGGCTTCTGCCACTTGTGCCTATAAAATCTGTCCACTCAGCAGGTTCCATTCCTGCATGCATGCATGCATTCATTCATTCAATCAGTCAGTCATTTAGATGGGACTCCCCAATGCCTGCTTGGTGCCCACTGGGCTGGGTACTGGGGACATAGAAAGGACATGGACCCAGACTAGCTTTTAGGCAGCTGCCAGTCTGTGTGAGGGGCAGAAGTGGAAATGACAGCCCCACAGTGAGCAGCCCTGTACTGAGGGAAGCCCAGGAATTGTGGGGCCCAGAGGAGGGCTTCAGAAGAAGAGACATTTGAACTGGATGTTGAAGGATGGGTAGGAGTTATTCAGGCAGGGAAGAGCAGAGGGAACAGCATATGAAGGTGAGTAGGTGTGAGAGAGCAGCATGTACAGGCAACAGAGTTTGGGATAGCAGGAATGTGAAGGGGCATTGAAGAGCAGAAGAGAGGGCAGAAGGGGCCAGATTCTATAGGCCCTCAAATGCCAGGGTACTTCCTTGTAGCATTAGGGAACTGTGTAATAGGGAGCCTCCTCTAGGAAGCCTTCCTTGGTTCCACCTTCCTTTACCTCCATGATCTATCCTGAAGTCTCTCCCCTGAGTCCCTACATCATGATACAGGATCAAGAATGTGGCTCAGACGTGGCCTTCCCCTGCAATGTCCCCTGTGCCCAGCCAGGTAAGGGGTGCCTCAAGGCCTGGGCCCACCTCCTAGTGCTTCCCCATCCTACTCCCAGCACAGGGCTGTGCACCTAGGGCTCAGTGCAGCCTCTGAATGGGAGAGGGCACTAAGAGCACCTGGGCTGCCTTCTAGCAGTCGCTTTACTCCTCTCTGCCTGCTGACTGCTTGCACAGCCCCAGGGATTTTCATCCCTTCCTACAAGTCCTGGCCTTATGTCCTTTCTCCATCTTGGGCCACTGTCTTTCTAAGTGGGGCCAAGCATAATGGTCCAGGAGTGGTATGAACACACCCTGGACAGAGAGTGGGGATAAGTGAACAGCCTTTATTCTAACCACAGATAGTGAAAGATGGGGCAGGCCCTGACCATTCTCTAAAAATAATGATGAAGCAGACATGAACAGAAAAGGGAGTGAGGATAGACAACAGGAAGAACTTCCTACCAGCACTGAGGGACTGTGGGATCCCCTGGCTTCATGAGAGTGGGTGTGGGCATGAGTGGGGAAGTCTCCCAGGACCGGAGAAGGAGTTGAGGCAGAGCCACTGTCCATCTCTGACCTTCCCTCAGGTGAGTGAAATCATCTAGAGAAAGGGAGGCCGATGGGCACCTGATGGGGCTGAAAGAGACAAGGAGAGGAGGACAGAGATTCGTTTACCGCCATTCACTGGTAAGCCCTCTGTGCCTCCCAACCAAACATGGTGGCCCTGTGGGGAGACTGACAGAGCCAAAGACCACATGGATGGAAGCCCACAGCTTCCCTAGCTCTGCCAACATCAGGGGAAGGGATTTAGAAGGAGGGCCCACTGGGCCTCGCCTTGGAAGGAACAGTCCCTGTTCTCTAGGCAAAACTGAGGGATGGCCGCAGGAAGAGGAAAGGCCATGTGCAAAGGCCTTGAGACGAAAGCAGGCATGGCTGTGTTTATGTGAGGCCTGAGCATGAAGTACAAGGGTGGGCAAAGGACGGGGCAGAGACGGAGCAAGGGAGTTGAGGTTAGACTATAGGAAGCACGATCTGCTGGTGAGGTGTCCCAACAGCTTTGCTGTGTAGGTCACCATTGCAAATTTGCAACTTCTTGGTTTCTCCCGGTGCCCCTGACCAGGGTCTGCCTAGGGCCCCCTCCTCGCTTGAACAGAGAGAGACCCTGGAAATGGAAGAGTGGCAGTGGCTGAAGAATGTAGGCCCCTTCCAGAGAGTGGCATGCAAATATATGCAAAGTAAGATGCAAATCAGCCAGCTTTGACTTGGCAGCTTTGGTTGGGAGGATGAGACTTCGCCCCCTTCCATGCTGGCCTCCCGCCCCCTCCGCCCCAGCCCTCGGGACAGCTAGAACAGCTTTGTCTGCTGCTCTGAGCGCCCCAGCTTGTCTGAGCCACAAAACCGTGGCCTCCAGGGTGGGGGCCATGGTCTTCCTGACAGTACCCTCATCCTCTCGGGAAGCTGATATATTTAGTAACGGAGATGTTTTCACACATTTCTGTCCCATTGTTCAGCTGCCCGCTCCTTGGCGAAGGTCACATCCCCAGTGATGTAACCCACTTCTTGAAGTCCCTGAAGACACCCTTCTCACTGCCCTCCCAGAAAAACAGACAGCTGGGACTCAGTACAGCAGAAGGGCTTTAAGTCAGACATTTGGGAGAACTTCCCCTCATTGTGGTAGCTGGGATGTGTGGACCCTGGGGTTTCCTGGCTCTCTCTGAATGACTGCCTTGGTTCAGAGCAGGCCTTGAACATAGAATAGAAAAAGAAGCAGACAGGCATAGGTCCAAATTCCAGCATCACCACTCCTTTGCTATGTGGTCTTAGGCAAGTTATTTAACTTCTCTGAACCTCATGTGCATAGTGGGGATAATAATTTCCTGACAGGATAGTTTTAAGGCATCAGTGGACATGCAGAGCTTAATGCCAGACATGCAGCAGGTGCTCATAAATACTAGCTGCTGCAGTTAGGAACCACCCACACTCACCTACACTTTTAGATTCAGCAGGGGCCTGGAAGGGGGCAGACCAGAGCCTGGAGCCTGGAGGATGTTGGGGGGTGGGGAATGGAGAAAATGGGTCCTGAAATGCTGCTCTGTGGGAGGGGCCTTGGGGCCTCGAGATATGTGACCACCTCCCGAGGCTGACCCTGGCTGGGCTGAGACTGATCCCTGGGGAAATCAGTGGAGGAAAAGGCTTGATGAAGCAAAGGCTAAGCCTGTGGCCACATCCAGAGCCTTCAGTACGTTGTTTCGGGAGGTGTAGTCTGGGGTGAATGTGCACTGCCCCCTTTGATCCAAATCCACACCTGCTCCTGAAGCCGGCGGGGGGTGGGGTGGCGGGGAGTGGACCTGATGGGTGCTGGGAGCTGCAAGGCCCAGAGGTAAAGAGCCTCAGCCCCTGCCCTCAGGCATCCCCTAGTCTGCTGTGTGTTGGGGGGTGTGGGTGGGGGCTGGGATAAGAAGATTCAGCCAGAATTATGACTCCTCAATCACACAGAATTTTTACAGCTTCCAGAGCAATGTTTTTCATATCCCTAATCTCATTTAATCCTCACTACAAACCCAAGAGGCTCTTGTTTTCTGGATGAAGATATGAAAACTGAGCAGGGGAAACAA
Source organism: Cabassous unicinctus (assembly GCA_029593785.1). NCBI lineage: Eukaryota > Metazoa > Chordata > Mammalia > Cingulata > Chlamyphoridae > Cabassous > Cabassous unicinctus. Next base: position 5,515 of record JAQZBX010096948.1, read on the forward strand.
CTTGCCCAGGGGCATTCAGCCAGTGACTGGTAGAGCCAGGTCTGGAGCACAGGCCTCTACCTCTAAAGCTGCTGCTCTTTCCAGACTACTCTTCCAGGTGGCAAAGGCCAGGCCTTGAAGGACTGGGAAGATACAACTAAAGTTGTGACATAGCTCAGCAAAGGAACAGCTGAGCAAAGGCCTAGCTCAGGGGACAGAAAGCAAGAGCTGGACTCCATGGGATATGAGGCTGGGGGTGGGTGGGTAGCCGGGCCCCAGAGCGCCTGATCCCAGGCTGAGAGTTTAGGTTTTGTGCTGCAGCCCACCAGCACCCACCCGAGGGTTTTGAAGGGGGGCAGGACCTGATTGGAATTATGCTTTAGGAGGATTGATTTTGCGACCCAAGGCTTCCCAACTTCACCCTTGGTGTTCCCAGCTCTCAGCTCCTCTTCCTCCTCTACACTTATGCTTGCTGCTTCTTCCGCCTCTTCTTCATCCTCCTCTGCCTTCTCCCCAGCTCCCCTCCACTCCCTCCTGGGGAGTGATGACTAGTACCCTAGAGCTGTGCTGAAGTGCCGCACATCTCCAGCAGGGGTTGCTGTCACGTACAAACCCACCCCAGCCTGGCTCTTCTTTGAGTCTGAAGGCCTGGCAGGAGGGAAGAGGCAGGATAAGGAGCAGAGATGGAGGGTGTTCTCCACCTCTACTGGGCCCAAGGTTGCGGGGGGGGACCTGATGAAATGACATGGGGAGGAGTGGAGGCTCCCCACTGGACAAACACACTGGAGGGAGTTAAGCCAGGGGGTGAGAAATTTCTCCTTACAGTTCTGGGGCAGGCTTAGATTTGGAAACGGATTTAGAATTGCATTGCAGTTGGAGTCTGGATTTCTACTGGATCATGATTTGCTTGGTCTTGAGATGGGTGAGATTGGTTGACTTATTTGTGTGTGTACTACCTGAATGTGAACTTCTGGCTGTGCAGGTGTGTATATGGGTGTGAGGTGAGTGTGTGGATGAGTGTGTGTATCTTCGTATTTGTGAGTGTGAATGTCAGTCTGTGTGCCTGATTACTGGTAAATTGTGTGCATGTGTGTGTGGTTTGTGTGGGGGTGTGTATAGGGGGCTGGTATACATGTTCTAGTGGAACTGTGTGTGGGTGTGAGAGCATGGATGAGTGACTGTGTGTGTGAAGGCGCACATAACTGCTCTGCTGGCCCTGCTGGTCCATGCCCAAGGCCTAGCAAGTCACTATTTTCTCTCCTGGGTCCCACCTACCTGGAGGCAGAGGTGTGATGGGTGTGTGGGGTTGGGCTTCCTTTGGGCTTCCCAGCCAGTGAAGGCCCTGGAGAAGCAGGGTCTGTCCCTGTGTTCAGGCTCAGTCGGGCCAGCCAGCATCCTGACGTGACTGGGGAGTGTCTGTTCTTCTCTCCCTGGGGAACTTTTAATGGCCACAGTTGCACTCCACTAAGGGAGTTCCAGGGATCCCCAGGCCGATCCTCTTACTGTGTAGATCTGAATAGTGAAGCCCCAAGAGGGGCAGTGATTAACCCAAGGTCACACAGCAGGATCCAGGATGAGATGGCAGGGCCTGGATCAGAGCGAGGTGTGTGTCTGACCCACAAGGCCTCCCTCCCTCTAGCTCTAGAGTGTGTGGGGAGCTCAGAGTAGAGATCCAAGCCTCCGCCAAGAGGCCCCCTTCAGCACCTGGGCATTTCCATGCCGCCCGGGCCGCAGAGTCTGCCTTTCAAGTCCCTACCAGAGCTTTTGCCTGCTGTGCAATGACTCCCAGAAACGTAAGGAGCCTGTTATGCCACGGAGCCTGGAGACTCCATGGAGAGGGGGCCAGAGGTGAGGGGTGGGGCGGAATAGGCCTCCTCTAGAAGCCTCAATTTCCTCATCTTTGCAGCAGGAGCTTTTTTAGGTTTCTACTGTTCTGCATTGGAGGCTTTCCCCACCATCTCTCCCTGGGCTGCTAGGGCAGAGGCTCGGTGGCCCCGAGGCAGTGCTGGGGCTGTGGGGAAGGCCAGGAGGTCCAGTTCAGGGTCGTGCAGGGACATCCGGCAGCTCTAAGCCTTCCTCCAGGGCCAACCTCAGCCTGCCTGGCTTCCACCTTGGAGCACCCATAGGCCACCCCCTTTTTCAGCCATGGCCCCCAAGAGCAAAGCTGTGTCACCGCCACCACATCTCTTGATGAAACTTAAGACCCCTCCTCTACCAAGTCTAAAAAAGTCCTGCCTACTAAGACCTTCCTTCTGCAGTTCGACCTCAATCCCTCTTGCTGTCCAGAGCCTGGGTCTTGGGCCTCCCTGGGAGATGAGTCAGTGCGGAAGACGCCCTCAAAGTGCTGGTGGGGGGGGTGCTGAGGGACCTCAGCCCAGCCAGCTCATCCGTGTGCCAGTGGGGACCCACTTTTAGCCTCAGCTGGGCCTCAGGCCACTGACTCATTATCAGCGTTAATTAGCATCTTCGGTGCAGCCTTCCGCCCCACCAAGTGCTTGACAATCATTAGGTGCTATTGGGTGCAAATGGCTCCCAGCTCTAGCACCTCCTGCCGCAGGCTTCTCCTCCTGACCCCAGCTGCCTGGGCTGAGGGACAAAGTGTCCTGGCCACAAACACAGCGCACTGAGCCCCACACACAGTCCAGGCATAGAGACTCCAAGGGAGGCACAGACACAGATATGCCCAGAGAACAAACTCAGCAGACACAGAACTCGCACTCAGAGGGTAGACCCCAGCACAGACGTGGAGAGACCCACAATGCACACACGCTGCTATACTTAGGGTGGGTGCCTCTGACATGCTGGGAGACGCCATGGAATTGCTCACCTTCTCTGGGCCTTGGTTCCCAAGAAACAGACAGGGACAAATCTCAAAAATTGACTCGAAACCAAAGAAACTGAGCAAACAGAAACCCCTGTGCATGCAGCTCAGGTAGACCCTCCGAGACTTCTGGCTCAGATGCAGATTGAGCACTCACACAGAACTTGTGCAGTATCCCTCACCTCTGGGCCATTGTAGATGCTGTTCCTTTTGCCTTGACTGCTCTTCCTCAATGCCCCCACCCCGTCACGTGGCTAACTCCTATTATCTTCAGGTCTTGGTGCCCCTTCCTCCGGGAAGGCTTCCTTGACTCTGGCTAGGAGCCCTTCCATGCCCCCTACCCTTGGAGCTGTCCCGGCCACTGGCATCATTGACTGCTTTCTGACCGGTCTCTGCCACATTTTGAGATGAAGGATTTTTGCCTGTGCCCATTGAGATGGTGCCTGGGGGTGTGAGTGGACAATTAGAGCCAAGAAACGGGGCAGAGACAAATTGTGGAGTGAGTCAGGAATAGCTGTGAGGAGGCCCAGCTTCTCAGGGCCTGGGCAGGCATTTAAACCCACAGGGTGGCACAGCTGGACACTCACCACCTCAATTTTTCAGACAATTTCCTTCAGGTTCTCTGCCTGATTTCGTCTGTGTTTCTCCCAGGCTTGCTGCCTGGCCCGCTTCACCCTTTCCCTGCCCCTTGCCCACTCTCTGAGTTTACATGCACTCTTTGTCTTTTCTGCTTGGAGGTACCCCACCCCTCCTCCTCCTGAGCCTAGTGAGGTCCTCATTAGTCAAAGCCTGGGGCTCGGGTCCTCCTTGCCTCGCTTCCTAACCTGTGCAGTTTAGTGTGGCAAAGGGAGGTGGTAGAGGGGGTGGCCGTGAGCACAAGCCTTGGGGACTGTCTCCTGCTGCAAACCCTGGCTCCTCCACTTCTTAACTTCAGGACTTTGTGTGAGTTCTCTCATCTGTAAAAAGGGGATGATAATAGTGCCCCTCTCATTAGGGCTGCTGTGAGGATTAAATGAGAGCAAGCGTGCGCTGCACCTGGAGTGCAGCTGGGCTCTCTCCATGGGCTGTGTGAGAGCAGGGAGAGGGCTAATGAGATCAAGGATGTGCAAGTGCACACCGGAGGGGCTTAGTGAGTCCTCACTAATTGGACCTGAGTGAGGCTAACATCTGTTGTGTGATCACCTACTATGTGCTCCCGTAGCCGTCTCTTTGCACGTCCCCTCCTCAATCTCTGCATGGCTGCCAATTCGGCACAGCTCTTACTGTGGTGGGGGCCCAGAAGGTGGGGGAGACTTCTCCCAGGGCTGGGAGAGCTGCTGGGCTTTCCTGAGCTGACCACCCAGATACTTAGGGTGGGTGCCTCTGACATGCTGAGAGATGCCATGGAATTGCTCACCCTCTCTGGGCCTTGGTTCCCATGGACTGGCCGAGGTCATGAGGCCAGGGAGGGAAAGGCATGCTGCAGGCCATGGTCTCTGGAGGGCAGGCCCTGGACCTGAAGTCTGGGCCAGCTAGGAGCGGTAGCCTCTGGGACCTGTAGAGTGGGTGACAGAGCCGAGCTGGTGTTCCCACAAACCTGCCCCTGTCCAGACCAGGTGGGCCTTGTGGCCCTGGTGGAAATGGCCATATTTTGATCTAGACTGGAGCAGGGGGCTGGCCAAGATGACACCACACCTCTCCCTAGCCTCCCCCAGGGGCCAGGGGCCGTAAACCCCACTGTGTGGATTAGCAATTCCCTGAAAAGAAGGGGGGCACTTTTGTTCCCCAGTTCTAGAACCGAATATTAAAGCAATTATGTAACTAGCAATAAATTACTTAAAGTAGTGACTCACTCAGCTTAATTAGAGCGCGAACAGGGAGGGATTAAGGTATTTTTAGAGCACACACCTCGCTCCCTCCTGTGGGGGGAGGCCTCTTGCAAGGTGGGGGAGGAGGAGAGGCTGGTAGGCACGGCAGCATCCCAGGTGTCTGCAAGACATGAAAGCCGATCCTCAGTCCCACTGAGGTCCCTAGTAGCAAGGCCGAGCCAGAGCTGCAGCAGGAGGCACTCAGATCTGACTCGAGGAACACTTTCCAGCAGCGCTGATTGTAGAACACTGAGCCAGGCCAACTCGATTATAAACTCTTTGGGGGACAGGCTCCAAGTCTGTGAACCCCTCTTAGGAACAGGCCAAGAGTAAATTTGACTCCTGTCTTTTACTGGTGACTGTCTGCATGACCTTGGGTGGGTTCCTGTATTACCCCAAACTTCAGTTTCCTGCACTGTAAAATGGGCACAATAATATCCACCTTTCATCATAAGGATTGAGTGGGTTAATGTGAGTAAAGCAAACCCCAGTGCTGACTCCACTAGACCAAAAGCTCCACAAAGGCAGGAACTAGGTCTATTGCATCCCAGGCTCCAACCGACATGCCCCTGCCCTGTTTGAGACTTCCAGGGAAAGGTCTGGGAGGGTTTAGGACCATGGACAGTTCCAGGCTGCGTTCTTGGGGGTGGTCTTCCTGTAGCCAGGATGGGGGCTGGGAAGGGGAGGTCTGCCCTGGGTCCCCTCAGAGCCCAGAGTGCCAAGTGGGAGAAGGAGGAGCCAGCGGCTGAGCCTGCAGTGGAAGACCAGAACCCTCGCACGCCATCACTGAGAGTTCAGAGGAGGGCCATGAGCGCAGGGAGGGCATCCTGAGAGGCTTCCTGGAGGAGGGGATGGCTGGGAGGATTTGGGCTGAGAGAACACCAGGACATCAGTAAAATGGACTAAGAATTCTGGCCTGCAGGTTTCCTGGGAGGATTAAATGAGTCACTTCTTAGAGGTGCCTGGCGCGTGCCTGCCTGGAAGGGGCATAACATATGTGCCGGCTTCCCCCCCACCCCAACCCCTCCACCCCGCCCCTCTGCAGCCCCTGTGATGTGACTAAGGGCGTTCCCCATTCCCCTGTCCTTTCCGGGAGATTAGGGCCTGGACACCCTGCTCACAGGGCCAGGAGAGCGCCCTATCGTGAACTTCACTGACCCCCGCCTCTGCATCTGGATGGAGCTGGACACGCGGTGGGTGCACAGGACAAACTGGGGAGGACTCCCATGCCCCTCCTCCTTGCCAGGGCGCTGGGAGGCCGAGGGGAGGACACAGCTGGATCCCCGTGATGGAGTTTAATGTCTGCCTCCACCCCTGCCTCCAGGCCCAAGGCCCCAAGATTCCTGGCCCCAGTGGCTGTGGTGATCAGCTCTGTCCCACTCACCTCACACCTCCTTGGCCTCCTAGGGCTCAGGGGATGAAATAGTGATGACAGCATCGCAGCATCGCTATGACAACTGCGTGGTGCTCTTGGCCTCCAGTCAGGGGCACCGGCAGAAGCCAGAGACCCCTTTGCTTCTAGGCCTTTGTACTGGTGTGTGCAACAGGAGCTGGGGCCTGGGGAGGGCCCGGGGGGGGGGGG
>JAQZBX010096949.1:0-11744 GCA_029593785.1 Cabassous unicinctus
GCGAGCACAGCAACCTACTCTGCCAAAGACTAGGGAACCTAAGATAGAGCAGGGAAATGAGGAGGCTGCCACCGCCCTCCATCAAACACGGTGCCCACACCCAACTTGGGGGGAGGGAGATGCAGGTCTGTGAGGAATTAAATCAGCAATCGACGGAAGAAAAAGTCAAGGCACGCCTAACGGCTTTCTGTATAGGTTCCTAAATCGAGAAGCAGAGTCGGAATCAAACCGTGAAACCTTACCTCAGCGCTCGGGTGCTTAAAAGTATCTAAAAATAGCAGCTCCATCGCCGAGTCCACCGCCATGTTTGCCGCGGGAGGGTTACAGGGGGAGGACTTCCGGGGCAGCACTCCAACCTCGGCGACAGCCGCTCAGGAACGGGAGAAAGGACAGCACTTCCGGTATACAACGCGCTTGCGCTACAAGCTCCGGCCTGCCCCAACAAGTCCTGCTGTCAGGTTTCGTCCGCAGCCCCTTCTCCAGCGCGGCGGAGAGCACCCCCAGAGCATCGAGAGGGGCGGGGGGCGGGGGAAAGAGCTGACTACGGAGTCTCCAATGGTCCAAATCGTGCTGTTCAGTCGCGTTACAGAGCCACGACGGTTTCGGTGGTGGAGTGCCCAACAGGCTTTGGATTGGATGGAGGAGGGGTGGGGGATCGCTGCCAACTCTGGATACCCCGCCCTGTATATCCTCCAGGAAGCAGCCTTTCCATGGTTGAGAGGAAAAGGTGCAGTGAGCAAGGTTGAAAAGTAAAAAAGAAGAAAGAAGAAATTGTCATCTCAGTAAACAATGAGATCTTGTGTTTTCTCATCTGTAAAATGTGAATAATAACGCCTTAATCCACAGTCTTATGAGGTTAGAGATAAAATTCAAGGAATTGTATAATGTGAAATCCCATGAACAATAAAAAAGGAAGTAGAATAAAAAGCAAGTCTCCCTGCCAAGTGCTGATGAGCATCTGGAGCAAATGGAAACTATACCGTTGATTTGGTAGTATAAATTGGTACAAGGATTGAGCAGCAATTTGGACACATCTAGTAAAATTAAACATGTGTCTATCCCACTCTTAGGAAAATTCTCGCACATGTGCCCAAAGACATACTTAAAGATAAGAAGAATGTTCATGGCACTTTATAGTTGCAAAAGAAAAAAAAAGTTGGAAACTTAATTTCTATTAACAGAGGAAGTGATAAGTAAACTATGGTATATTTATACAATGTAACAGTATATAGCGGTTAGAAAGAATGAATTAATCCACATCTACAAACGTGGAAGATCTCAAAAACAAGATAAACAAATACAGGTTAAAGAATATGTAGTGTAAAATTTCTATACAGTTCAATATGTGCAAAATAATATAACTTTTTAGGGGCATACATCTTTATAAAATCACAAAGAAATCTGTGAGAATGATAAACACTAAAAGTTGAAAATAGTGATGAGCCAAAGGGAGGTGTAAAGGGGGAGAAGTACAATGAGGGCTTCAAATGTTTGGTGTTTTTTTTTAGATTTATTTATTTATTTCTACCCACCCCCCTCATTGTTTGCACACGGTTGTCTGCTCCTCTTCTTTTTGGGAGGCACTGGGAACCAAACCCCAAACCTCCCACATGGGAGGGAGGCACCCAATTACTTGAGCCACCTCTGCTCCCTGCTCATAGTGTCTCCTCGTTGAGTCATCTCATCGCACCAGCCCCTCACGTCAGCTCATTGTCTTGCTGGTCTTCTTTAGGAGGCACTGAGAACCCAACCCGGGACCTGAGGTGTGGTAGGCTAGCGTCCAACTGCTTGAGCCGCATCCGCTTCCCCCAAATGCTTTTATAATGGTTTATTCTTTAAGTTTGTGGTGGTTTCATAGGAATGCTTTATATAATTCATTGTACCTTTTGGTGTGTTTGAAATATTTTGTAAATAAGTTAATTTTTAAAGTAAATCTCCCCTCTACCGCTTTATACAATCATCCAGTTTCCTTCCCAAAAGCCACCTCTCTTGCCTAACAGTTATCTCTCTTATTGTTTGTCCAGCTCTTACATTCATATTTTTTATTTCTAGCATGTTCCTATTACCTGATTTTTCAATTTCTGCTTTTGGCTTTACTAATTCCTTCCTTCTGCTTTCTTTAGGCTTATATGCTGTTCTTTTCCTAGTTTCTAGAGTTGGCAGTTTATTTATATTTATAATTTCTTAATTGTTACTATGTGTATTTATATATATCAGTTTTTCCCCAAGCTCCGTTTTAACTGTATTTCATAGTTTTGGTTTGTTTGTTTATTGGTTTGTTTTTACCATGTAGTGGTTTTATTATTGTTATTTTCCAGATGGTCTGTAATATTAGGTTTGATTTTTTTTTCAATTTCTCCCCAACCCCTTGCTGTGTCTGTTCATCTTCCTTGTTTCTTTGGGAGGCACTGGGAACTGAACCAGGGACCTCTGATGTGGGAGGGAGGCACCTAATCACTTGAGCTACCTCTGCTTCCTGCTTAGTTGTGCCTCTCATTATGTTTCCCTCCATGTGTCTCCTGTTGCATCATCTTGCTGCATCAGCTTGTTGCATCAGCTTGCCACACTTGCCTGTCGCTTCAGTTCACTGTCTTGCTTGTCTTCTTTTAGGAGGCACTGGGAACCTCCATTCCCTTCTTTTGTTGTGTCTCTCATTATATTATTTTTCTTGTGTCTCTTGTTGCATCATCCTGTTGCATCAGCTTGCTGTGCCTGCCCATTACGCCAGCTCACTGTCTTCTTTAGGAGGCACCGAGAAAAAAACCAGGGACCTCCCGTGTGGTAGGCGGGAGCTCAGCTGCTTGAACCACATCCACTTCCCTGTTTTTCTTTTTGACCTAAGAATAATGAATGTATAAGTGGTGCTTGCTTCAGCAGTACATATACTAAAATTGGAACCATATAGAGAAGATTAGCATGACTCCTGCAAAGGATAACATGCAAGTTCATGAAGTGTTCCATATTTTTAAATAAAAACATTTTTTAAATGTATAAGTGGTAGGAATTTTTAGTTCTGTAATTAAATTCTAGTTCTATCACAATGTCATCAGAACCTGCCTGAGCTTCTTTCTACTTTTTGGAATTGCTGAGGTTTTCTCTGTGCCTATTAAATAGCCAATATGGAGAAATGTTCTATAGGCATTTGAAAAGCATAATGGTGTATTCTTTGTTTTTAGGTTTAATAATAATAATTATATATATATATACACATACACATCCTAATTACTTCATTAATGTTATATAGGCCAGTTATATTCTTATTTATTTTTGGCCCCCCTTGATCTCTTAAGGAATAAAAGAGATTGATGAAGACTCCCATTAATAACATATTTGTGTCTTTTTCTTCATATATCCTAAAATTTTTGTATAATTAATTTTGATGCTATGTTATTGGATACTCAGATATTCATATCTCTTCAGTCAGATATCATTCACTTATTAAAATGTCCTTGTTCTCATTTAATATCATTAGTCTAACTTTGATCTTTTCCCATATTGTGATCATGACTCCTGCTTTCTTTGTTTGTATGGGTAGATCTTTGCCTAAACTTCTTTCTTCAACTTTTCTCAGTCAACTTTTCTCAGATGTGCCTCCCAATAAAAGTAATCAAATCACTCCCTGCTTAATCATGGTCTCAGCCTCCCTATACTCTCTCTCCCATCTTACCCAGCCCAAAGCTTCCAATTGTTCTTGGATAAAAACTCAAATCCTGCATAATCAGATCCTTCCTACCTCTCCAGTCTCATCTCAAACCACCTTCCTCTTTGGTCTTGCAGCTAAGCCAAATTGGCCTCCTGGTAGTTCTCAATTTGCCCCAAATTCTCTCACCTTGTCCTTTCTAGCCTTTATAAAAGAAACTCTCTCTATACAGTTCAACCATTTGCTAACTATCAGGTTTGTAAAAATCAAAATGTTTAATATTCATACAATGCTGAAGGGTGTGTAGATTGGTACAAACTTATTGTAGGTAATTTGGCAATATTGATTAAGATTTAAAATGCACATACCCTCATCCCATTAATTAATACATTTTACTTTCCTAAACATATTCTGACACATGCACAAAGGAGCATATAGAAAGATAATTATAGCATTGTTTTTAATAGCAAAAGATTATCAGCAAACTACATGTGTATCAACAGGAAAATCTACACATTATAGTTTATATACCCAATGGTATACCGTTCAACTGTTAAAAAAAAAAAAATGAGGCAAATCTATATCAACTAATTTGTAATTAATCCTAAAATATATTGCTAAAGCAAAATGCAGAATAGTCTGTATATTATGCTGTCATTTGTATTTTTAAAGAGGGTTTATATTAGTCAGCTTAGGCTATTATGCTGCTACAACAAACTGCCACCAAATCTCAGTGAATTATCACAAAAAAGATTTATTTCTCACTCATGAAACATATCTTCTGTGGTTAGTTGTGGCTCTCCTCCACATCCTGAAATGGCCCTAAGTGGGATATACTGTCTTCATGACAAGAAAATATATCAATGTTGGAACCGCATAATATCATTTAAAGGTCAGATGGCATTTATAATATCCACTCACATTCTGTTGGCCAAAACAAGTCACAAGGCCCAGGCTGACTTCAACAGAGTTGAAATTTATTTCTCCCACAGGAAGAGGCACTAGGAAGGGGCCCTAGAGGAATGGGCCTAAAGAGAGGGACAGTGAATGTTTTGAACAAACAATGCAAAGTACCACAAATGTGGGCTTATATACCTATAGGTTACTTTTGAAAGCATACATAACAAACTGATAACAGTGACTGCCTCTAAGAAAGGAAATGGGGAAAGGCATGTGAAGGAGAATTTCTTTTCACTATAAACTTTGTCTTTTTGAATTTTGAAATTATGTATATATAATTATTGCCTATTCAAACATTTTTATGTGAGAATTTTTTAAAGGAATCCAATATAATTTTGTACCCCCAAGCTGGATATATGTGATAATCTGATACACTTAGATGTACCTTAAAAAGAGTCTCACAATGGACTACTTTAAAACAATCTTTAAAAATAAGGAAAACATTAGAGAACTTGCACTACTTAATTTCAAGACTTATAAAGCTAGGGAAGCAGATGTGGCTCAAGCGATTGGGCTCCTGTCTACCATATGGGAGGTCCAGGGTTCAATTCCCAGGGCCTCCTGGTGAAAAGCAAGCTGGACGGAGTGGAGAGCTGGACCACACGGAGTACTGGCCTGCGCGGAAGTGCTGGCCCATGCAGAAAGCTGGCACAGTGAGATGACACAACAAAAAGAGACACAGAGGAGAGACAATAAGAGACACAGCAGACCAGGGAGCTGAGGTGGCGCAAGAGATTAAGCACCTCTCTTCACTCTGGAAGGTCTCATGATTGGTTCCCCAAGCCACCTAAAGAGAAGACAAGCAGACACAGAAGAACACACAGAGAGCAGAGAGCTAGCACAAAACACCAGGGGCGGGGAGGGGGGATAAATAAATCTTTTTTTAAAAAAAAGCTATATCAAGAATGTGTGGTATAGGAGTAAGATTATACGTACATATAAATTGAAAAGAGTAGAGTTCTGAAATAGACACACATAATGCCATCTGTTCAACAAATGAAGCTAAAACAGCTAGATGTTGGTATGGAACATTGACCCCTATTTCACTCCATACACAAATTTGAGATAGATATAGATCAGATCTAAAACTATAAAACTTCTAAAAACTCATAGAGAAAATGTTTGTAATGTTGGATTACACAAAGATGTCTTAAATAGAATCCAAAAAGCACAAATCATAAAAATAAAGTGGACTCAAATTTTCAAAACTTTTGTTCACCAAAAATACAAGAAAATAAAAAAGCAAGCCACAACTGCTTCACATCCACTAAGATAACTGTAATGTGAAAAAGAGAAAAATAAGTGTTGATGAGGATGTGGAGAAATAACCCTCAGACATTGCTGGTGGGAATGTAAAATGGTTCAATCACTATGGAAAATAGATTGGCTATTGCTCATAAAGTTAAACATAGAATTACCATATGACCTGGCAATTCCACTTTTAGGTATATACTCCCAAAGAATTGAAATAGGGACTCTTAACAGATATTTGTACACCAATGTTCATAGCAGCACTATTCACAATAGCCAAAAGGTGAAAACCAATTGTCCTTCAACAGATGAATGGATAAACAAACTGTGGTATATACATACAATGGAAAATAATTCAGCAATGAAAAAGAACAAATTTCTGATACATAGTACAACATGGGTGAACCCTGATGATATCATATTAAGTGAAATAAATAAGACACAAAAGGGCAGATATTGTATGATTCCATTTACATTAAATACCTAGAATGAGTAAATTCATAATGACAGAAAGTAGATTACAGGTTACCAGGGGCTGGGAGTGGGTGAGTAATGGGGAATTATTCATGTATAAATGTATTGATGTATAAATGAGTTTCTGTTTGGAGTGATGACAAGGTTTTGGTAATGGGTGATGGGGGTGGTAGCACAATGTAGTGAATGTAATTAATATCACTGAATTGTACAATTGAAAATAGTTAAAATGAGAGATTTCGTGTTTTTAGATATATATAACACTATATATATATATAACCACAATAATTTTTTTTTAAATGGCAAGCCATAGACTGGGATGAAATATTTGTTAAACTTATATCTGACAAAGAGCTTGTGTCTAGAATATGTAAAGAAGTCTTATGACATAATAAGATTAATAAGCCAATACAAAAAATGGGCAAAAGATTTAAGGAGACTACACATTAGAAGACAACATAATGGCTCAATAACATTTGCCATTAGAGAAATGCAAATTAAAACCACAATGAGATTCTATTACAAACCCACTAAAATGACTAAAATTTTTAAAAATTGACCACACCAAGTATTGATAAGGAGGTCAGCCAACTGGAACTCTCATACACTGCTAGTGGGAGTGTAAAATGGTATAAGCATGTTGAAATAGTTTAGCAGTTTCTTAAAAAGTTAAACTTATCCTGATCATATGACCCAGCATTCCATTGTTAGGAATTCACCCAAGAGAAATGAAAGCGCATGTCTACACAGAGGCTTGCACACAAATGTTCACAACTTCATTTATATAGCAGCATTATTCATAATAGCAAAAACAACCCAAATACCCATCAACAGGTGAGTAGATAAACAAATTGTAGTATATCCATACAACAGAGTACTACTTAGAAATAAAATAGAATGAACTATTGATATTTGCAGAAACATGGGTGAATCACAAAATAATTATGCTGAGTGAAAGAAGCCAGGCAAAAAAGTGTACATCCCATATGATTATATTTATATAAAATTCTAGAAAATGCAAACCAAACCATAGTGACAGAAAGTAGATCAGTGTTTTTCTGAGGAGTGGGGAGCAAAGTGGGGAGGGTTGGGAGGGAGGGAGGAATTACTAAGGAGAAATCTCTTTGGGGTGATGGGTAAGCTCATTATCTTTATGGTAGTAATGGTTTCACAGGTATATACATATGTCAAAACTTATAAAAGTATACACATCTCTTTAACTATATTGTCTTTCAACTCATTAATTTGATTTTGGAAATTTGTGCGCATCTCGCTGATTTGTTCTCTCAAATTCTGCATCTCTTCTGGGGCTTTGATATATTCCTTTTCTTGAGCCATGTCTTCTATTTTCTTAGTATGGCTCATAATTTTTTGCTGATATTTAGGCATCTGATTAGTGTGTAATTTACTGAGATGCTCAATTTCTTTCTCTTTTGCAGGGATTTGGTGGCAGGAGGCTGTGTGTTACCACTGCTCTTTGATTCTTGGCTCGACCTGGATTGTTAAGATTGTCCTGCTGGTTGCTCAAACCTGGGCACTGGACCCAGTAATTGGTTGTAGAGTCGCTTCCTAGGGCCTTGGGCAGGGAGGGTATAGAGGCCAGAAAAAACCTCTCCGAATTATTTTTAATTTTCTTGCATGCACTGCCTTGGTCTGCTAGGAGATGGTGCTCTTTGGCAGCTCTCAGTTCAATGCCTGGTGGGAGTGTATTTGTTGCAACACAGACTGGATCCATGTGATAAAGCTTCCTGTCTGGAGGCTAGGAGCCTTGTCATTCAAACGTTCTCTGAGAGGGTTCTCCAGCCTTTTCTGGTAGCCCCCTCCCTTTTCCCAGCTAGGAAATATTTCCACTCCCCTCTGAGTCCTCAACAACCAGTCTCTGTTAGTAGAGGAGGAGATTGGGAGGGTTGTCTATCTTTAGCCCCTTGCAGGCTCTAAGGCAAACAATGGCGCAGCCCCACCCAGCCTGGAAGGGCTCTTGGGACACAGCAGACCAAATTTGTGAGTCAAAAGCTGAGTCAGCCTTAGGCTGTGTCCATGTCTCTCCCCTTTCCTGGGGTGTCCTCAACAATTAGTCCCGGTTAGAAGAGAGGGAGATTGGAAGGGTCGGATTTCTCCAGTCCTTCCCCGGCTCCCAGGGCAAACCACTGTGTGGTCTCACCTGGCCTGGAAGGGCTGGTGGGAGACAGCAGACCAAACTTGTGAGTCAGAAGCTGAGTCAGCCTTAGACTGTGTCCCTCTCTCTCCCCTTTTCTGGGGTGTAGATCCCTGGAGCCCCCTTTGTCTGTAGTCGCAGGCCTGAGAATTCTTAAGTGTCTTGAGTGTGGGGGAGGGTGCCAGCAGCAGCAGCCTCTGGTTTCAACTCACCATTCTGTTGTTGCGATTTCCCTCCTTTGTCCCTCTCTCCTCTAGGTGGTGTCCGGCCTTCACCTGCTGTCCTAAACCCTAGAAGATCTTTTTCTAGGCCTTTTCAGCCTGTCCTCTAGCTATTTTTCTGGAGGAGAAGAGAGTCCGTGTCTTTCTAGTCTGCCATCTTCCCGGAAGT
This sequence comes from Cabassous unicinctus, assembly GCA_029593785.1. Lineage (NCBI taxonomy): Eukaryota > Metazoa > Chordata > Mammalia > Cingulata > Chlamyphoridae > Cabassous > Cabassous unicinctus. Next base: position 8,871 of record JAQZBX010096949.1, read on the forward strand.
CCCAGGGTTATGGTTAATAATATAGATGGGGATGTTCTTCAACTGCAGGGTGTTAAGAATGTGGTGATTCATAGGAAAAATATAACTAATGTGATTTATGGACTATAGTTAACAACAACATTGTAATGTTTTTGTAGCAAAAGCAAAGATGGTACTATATTAATTATAAAGGTGAAAAAAGAATATGGGGATTGCTTTTATGAGATATAAAAATGATTAAGCACTTTTTTCCTCTTCATTTTTTTTATTAATAAAGAGACCTTGACTATGTCATTTAACTAATCATTAATAAGGAGACCTTATTAATGACTATGCTATTTAATTATCTGTGTATTTTTCTGAACACTAGAGGAACAACTGAGTTAGCACTTGGAATTATATGAAAAAGAACTTTTTAGGAGTAATGTTTTCATAACTCGTTGAGCTTTACTTTTGTTACCTTGAAATAAAGTTTTTTAAAAAGCTGGGGTGATGATAATAATATCAGAATATATTTCAGAGCAAAGAATATTACCAAAGATAGAGGCTATATCATAATGCTAAAGGGGTCAATTAATCAAGAGAATATGACAATCCTATATGTTTATGTGTCTAACAGAACTCCAAAAAACATGAAGCAAAAACTAACAATGAAGAGAGAAATAAACAAACCAAATAATGAGTTTTGAATATGCATTTCATAGCATGCTATTGTGTGTGCAAAGTATACTATATATATTTTTATATATGCTCGAATTTATAAACTAGCTCTGAAGGAATATGCAAGGAGAAACTGATATTAGAGGTTTCCTCCAGGGTAGGGAGCTTGATGGCTGGGGTACAGAGATGGAAGGGTATTTCCATATACATATATTACCTATTAAAATTTTAAAATTAAAAATGTGAATGAGAATTGGGTAGCAAAAAAACTTGCATATACAACTCTTTCGATAATTTTTGTCTCAAAGTACAGAAAAACGAGGTTATTGTTTGAGGAAGATGAGGGGTGAAGAAAGAGTGTTTTTAAGATGGGTGATAACAGAGCATGTAGATTGATGGGAATGATCCAGTGGAGAGAGAAAGAGTGTTGATGAAGAGAGAGGGATAACTGAGGCAGCAAAGTATTGAGGGAGGGGTTGGACCTGGCATACAAGTAGAGAATGATCTTTCCTAGAAGGGACACCTGCTCCCTGGTAATCTGGGGGAAGAAGGAGTCCATGGGTACAGATACAGATGGGGGTATGGATTTGGTATTCAGGAGGTGAAGGGGTTGCTTACTGATGGTTTCTATTGTCTCAATGAGGCCATCAGCTAAGATTGAGGTTAGAGGAGAAGGACGGTGTTAACTGACTTCTGGGAGAGCCCAGCATCCCTGACTGGCTATTCAGCATCTCTCTTAGTGGGAAGGGGTATAGGGCCCCTAATTCACTTCTCCTTGCTCACTCTCTCCCTCTGTCCCTACCACACTAGTTGATGATTCAGCTGTTCCCAGGTAAATATGGCTCCCATAATACAGACCTGTTTCACACCTCTATGCCCTTGCTCACATGGTTTCCACTGCTTTAAAATGATCCCCTCAATGTGGCTTTCAAAAAATCTCTATTCAGCATAGTTTGAGAATTATCTCAAAACGCATAGCCTCTCTGTAATACTGTTATCTGCCTTCTGCCTGAACCTTCTTCTCCCTTCCCCTCCCCCTATCCGTCAGTAGATTTGGCATTCTCTCATTTGTGACTTCAGGGTGTGTTCCACAGATTTAGCTCTAGTACCCAACAAGTTTTTAAACTTATTTATGTACAGATCAGTGTCCTCCTCCTAGCCTATGAGCTCTTCCCAACATTGTGATTATATCTTGCTCACCAATATGTCCCCAGTACCTGGCAAATACTAAACCTCAAAACAGTTTCTTGAATTAAAGAATTATTTTTTTCCTATTTTGAATCCCATATAGAACTAGATATTGTGCATATTTTATATACCAAATGTTTAGATTGTACTGTTGTTCTTTCATTTTCATCTATCTCGCACATCAGATTATAAGCGCCCCCAGAACAGTGTGCTGCAAACAACACATAATAGCTGAGGCAGGCTAGATGAGGAATCAATAGACAGATCTGGAATCTGGCAGGAAAACTGCTGCAATTAACCCACGTGGCCATGAATACCCCACAAGATGGCTGCTGGAAGAACCTGCGAGAACCTCCATTCTGACATTTCCTCCAGAATAAAGCAGCAGCCCTGGATATTCTCCAAGGGTTTTATCATTGTGCCCTCCAGAGGATTGACGGGGTGGGGTAATCAGTCAAAACAGCAAACAACTGGGATTCTTCCCCCTACATTAGCAAGGGGGAAGAATAGTTAATTGTTTAAAAAGCAAGTGGAAAAGCCAAGCCGGCCCTGTTCTTGCCTTTTTCCCCTGCCTGGAACAGCACGCAAGTAAACCTGGGCATTTTGTAATCTGTGATAGGGAATTGTAGTCTGTAAATGAGCCCTCTTTATCCCTTTTCACCCTCTTTCCTCCCTACCTGGGACCCATAATCTGTTATTTTCTCCCATTTCTCTTCCCTCCCTTCCTTAATAAATGACTGACCTAACTAAACTGGCTCTTAAAATTCATTTTTTTGTAGCTTAGCCAAGAACCTACAGAAAATCCGGCAACAATAGCTACTGCTTTTTACCAGTTATTGTGTTTTCCTTCTATGATTTCCACCACTCTGCACTAAGAGCAATTTGAAGAAAAGCAAAAATTGCCTCTAATGTGAAAAGAAACTAATGCAAACCTGTCTATATGCCAAGAACAACTTGACAAAAGGCAAAGATGGTGGGAGAGATTTAAACATTTCACAACTCACTGTTGCATTTATTTGGTAACAGATGAGCTCTTCCAAGATGATT
>JAQZBX010096950.1:0-11742 GCA_029593785.1 Cabassous unicinctus
TGTCCACTAGTGACTTCTGTTAAATGCAATTCTTTCATTTATTATTTCTGTTTGTGGGTGACTATTGACCTTGCTGCTTTAAATCTGAGTCCATATATTATTGTCATTGAAATTAATATCTCTTTGCTGTTAGAAATTTATTTTACAGAACTGTATTAAGACATTTAGAAAAAGAAAATGGTACTGCTGTGGTAAAAACCAAGTTGGTTCCAAAACTTATACAGACATAATTTGGCTGTTATTCTTCTCATTTAAAACTGCAAATATAATAATAATAAACTATTATTTATTTTTATTGCTCTAATTTGGAACTGTAATTATATAAATTCTTGTCTACTACTTTCAATTTTACAAAAATAAAATTATTATTTAGTTATCCACTAAAAAATGACAGGCAAGTTGCAAAAGTTATACCAGTCACAGTCCTGGGGTGACCTCCTAAATACCTCAATACCCTGGGCAAAAGGGGGTGAGGAGGGTGGAATATTACTCAGGTTTAAAAAGGAAAATGTCCTGATGCAAGAGATAACATGGATGAATCTTGAGGACATTATGCTGAATTAAATAAGCTAGGCACAAAAAGACAAATATTGAACAACCTCAATTCTATGAATAAGTATAAAATGTAAATTTATAGAGATAGAATCTAGAATATAGGCTACCAGGGGATATATTGATTGGGTCAGGGAATAGGGAGCTAATGCTTAATTTGCACACAATTTCTATTTAGATTGATTGGAAAGGTTTGGAAATGGAAAATAAAAAGTTAAAAGTCAGGGGGAGGGTTTGGGGTATATGGCAATCTTCTATAGCTTCAGTGTAACTGTTCTGAAATCTTAAACTTTCCTAAAATAAATATAATAGTTTATTACAGGAAGTTTAAAAAAGCAAAAAAACTTCTTAACACAAGACTAGAAGGGAATTTCCTTAAACAAATTAAGCTTGTCTAATATGATCCTATGGTAACTACCACAATTAACTTAGGATTTTATGGAGATCAGCTTTCCCCCTGGAATCAGAACAAGACAAGAAGCCTGCTCTCACCACTTCTATTCTACCTTGTAGGGAAGGCCAGTCAGGGCAAAAAGGCAACTAGAATGAAATGAAAACATTAGATATTCATTGATGCTGTTATTGCATGAATGGAAAATCCACCACAATCTACAAATATTATAATCAGTAAGAGAATATAGCAAGTCATTGGGTACAGGCTCAACAAATAAAACCAACATTATTGCTGTCAACAGCAACAACTAGAAAATAAAGGGCAATACCAGCCTGGGAGAAAATATCATAAGAAATAAATCAATACAGGATTAATTTTCAAAATACCTAAACTCAATATGAAAATCACAAATGATGCACTAGAGAATGAAGAGAGTATATGAAGAAAAGAAATATGCATGGGCCAATAAACATTTGGAAAACTGTCTGTAGCAGGAACTGCAAGATCCTGGGTACAGGGGACCCACAGGGCCCAGGGAGGGTGGGATCCCAGGACCAGGGGGAGGAGACAGTGGGGGAGGATCTCTGACACCAAAAGACTGGTGGCAGAGGCTGCTCACTTTGCCCTTCCCTCTAGGACACCCAATTTGACTCCCTCCCCCTCCCCCAGGCTACAAAAGTTTATGATTAGCCTATTCTTCTCTTATGACCTTCATGTGGCAAGACTTGGGGGACATTCCCACCCTTCCAAGACTTCTTTGAGAGCACTTAAATAAATTGTGCAAGAAATTTATTCTGAATATGTTCAATAGTGAAGTAGATACACAGAGAGTATTTTCTGTTTGAATACATGGTTTGGCTATTCTTGGTACAACAGGCTGAAACAATGGAGGATTGTATTTTACTTGATATAATTCAGGGAAGGGACTCCCTGAACCATCACACAAACAAAGCATGTGCCCCAACTGCTTGGGTTCCAACATGAACATTTTCCATCTGAAGTAAACTGATCTCCCTCTGCCCTTTGGGTCACTGTGCCCTGATGCCAAGGCTGGTCTCTCCAGGGATGAAGGATTTCACAGAAAGTGAGAACTCAATATCTGGGAAAAAGCAACCAGTGGAAAACAAGCTAGAATATGGGAAGAATGGAGAGCTAGAATTTTGATTGATCACATGTTTTAAAAGAACCACAGAAAAACCTCACCAGGAATTCACCAAACAGAATAACTGAAGTTTTATTTCAAGGAAATGAGCACTTTGAAATGTATGGAAACAATCTGCTTCCTGCTTCCATTTATCCCATCAATCAGAATCCCAGAGTTCTATGACTGCCATAGAATTGAACATTCTTTCTCAAACTTGCAGAGGTTAGTTCCCTGCCACAATGTTCTTTCAGTTTTACCTAAGACAGTGAATAAAGGAAAATAAACAGGAGGTAACCAGAATGAGAGAATTTTCACAATTATCTTTTTGGGATACTGGGAACAATCACAAAAACTCAATAGAAAGAAACCTTGGAAATCTGAATGTCTATGTGCTTCATGGGGTTATACATAATTCAAACTTTTGTTATTAGGGAATTTCACTGCTTCAGGCAAGGTACAGGGTCTGGGAATAGAAAAGTGGGAAAGCAGGTATTATTCTGGCTTTAGGGAAAGAGGGGGATATGGTGAAATACCATTACACTTATGAGACTAGTTAAAAAAAAGAGAATACCCAGAACAAGGCTCACATGAATGCAAAACAAAACAATAAAGCCACACTGGAAGGCAGTGTCAGTTTCTTAGAAACTTACTAAATGACCCTGTAAACCCACTTCTACCTATTTACTCAAATGAACTGAAAGTATTTTCACACAGTGTCCTGTATACAAATATTGAAGCAGATTTATTCTTGATCACCAAAAACTGGAAAAAATGCCAATATTCATCAACAGGTGGGGAAAAAAAGACAGGAGAATGGATTGCAGAGTAATATGAGGGCCTGAGTTGCCCCTCTCATCCCAGGGGATAAAAAGAAACAAATAGTAACAGGAAAGCCTGGAAGCCCTCCTCTATGTACATAAAAAAGGAGAGAGACACACCCATCTACAGCTGGCCTAACCTCCAAGGCAGATGTGTGCTGGCAATAATTCATGAAGGACCAAATTTATTTAAAAAGATAAGAAGAGGCAATTGGGAGAGCATTTCTTTAAGCTTTCAGATAGATTAGACCAGAGTTCATCCCCAGGGCCATTGACCCAATCAAGGAGCCTTTTTTATAGGGAAACCCCAACCCTTAACCAAGGCCCCATTCACAGCCAGGCTAGGGAACAGGTGGAACTATCAGCAGGATCTGAGGAGTTCTCATGTCAGTCTCACATCCTGGCTTCTCAGGCCCAAGTAGCCAGCCTAAAGGGGCCCAAACAACCCCTTTCCTGGGGCACACCTGCATATCACAGGCCCAGACCCTGCCTCCCTGGAAATTGTGCTTATTGGAAAAATTCTTTTCAAACAGTGATGCACAGTGGGGGTTGCTTGTGCTGTTACTTTGCCCACTATGGGATGCATGAGCCACAATACAAGAAGACTGAGCAACCTGCTGCTGGGGCCACAAGTGGGTGCCTAGTTGATGGTCCCAAGGGGGCACAGCCTTCCAGTCATCCTTCCTAAGGCACCAGACAAGTGAGTGAAGCCAACTGGGCTTATGAAACCTGACCTGACACCACCTGAATTCCACCAACATCACCAGTCATACCACATGGAGAAAAGAATCACCAAGGTGAACTTCTGTATTCCAAAAAGTATGATGGGAAAGATGGGTAATTGTACACAGCCAATGTTATAAGTAATACAAATTTATAAAAAAAAAAAAGAAGACATGCATTTACTATATTAGCTGGTGAATTTGTCCATTATACATTTGTTCTCTTGAAACATTGAGATATAGAAGAAGACTGAAAACCAAGCTCTTATATAGATCAATATATAGATATAGATACCACGTGTGTGTGTGTGTGTGTGTGTGTGTGTATAAATTACTTGGAACATTTCAATAAGTTTGCACATGAGAAAATGTTTGACAGTGATCTTCTCATAGAAATTAGAAAGGTGAGGTCATAGAGCAGGAGGGAATTTTAATTTTGGCTTCATACAATTTTCACTGCATGTCCCTGATTAAGACTGTTCCTTTGTCCCTCAATCCATATTCTATGAAGTCTCCCTAAGTGTCTCTGATCAGAGTCTCTTGGCTTCATTAACTGCTAGATATTTTCATATATATTTCTCTAGAATGCAGACTCTTTCCTCCCAGATATTATGAAGTATGAACTTAGGAAGGTTTTCTGATCAGATAATCTGTCAGACTTTATTGATTTTATTTTGATTGCTTATGAGGATCCTTCTGCAATATTTTTTTATAATAATTTTCTTTTTCTTTTTTAAAAGATACTTAGATTAGATAAATGTTACAGAAAAATTATAGGGATTGCCATATAAATCACCTCCCACTCCTCCCACAACCAACCACATAAACATCCTTCATTAGTGTGGCACATCACCTGCAATAGATATACATATCTTGGGGCTTTGTCACTAAGCATAGACCATAGTTCACATTGTAGACCACACTCTGTCACACACAGTTCTGCATGTTATATAATGATATAAAATGGCCTATATCTGTCATTGCAATGTCACTTAGGATAATTCCGAAGTCCCAAAAAAGCCTCTGTATTACAACTGCTTTTCCCTCTCCCTGCCCCTAAAGTGTCCAGTGGCGACTGGCTCCACATTAATGTTGTAGTTACTTCCACTGCCGGAATCACAATATGTCTATAACAGAATACGAGCAAGTCTACTTTAGTCCATAGCTCTTCCCCCAATCCTGAGGAGTCTGAGAAGGTGATGTCCACTCCACCTCCAAGTGAGAAGGGGATTATATCTCATGGATAAGATGGATGGGATTATCCTGTCTGTAACTGCAGATTCTCTCCATTCCCTGTGATAGCTGTTGTCCATCATCATCTCCCCACCATGTTTCCAAGATGAGTCCATTGAGCTATAGGTTAGGAATTGCTGACCCACAGAGATTCCAGACCCAGCTGGCAAATGGACAGTCCAAGGACTAAGGTCTCTGGAAGTACACCTACAAACTTAGTCAATGCATATAGGTTTGAATAGAAGGGACAGATCGACCACGTGCAGGAAAACAGATTTGGATCCAACTCTGTCACTCTCAGGAGCAAGGATTCCAAAGTAGGGCCCACATTTAAGGCAAAAAACTCTGGGGCTATCTGCCCTGATATAGGATCTGGGTGTCTCCAGAGCCCTTGGCAGACCCTTTTTTTGGGGTGTATACACATTGGAAACCTATGAGGTCCTATTTAGATGTGCATAAGCGTTACCTCTGGGATGGCCTCCTGATTCAGTTTGAAGTCCCTTAGCCATATGAACTCCTTTGTCTTTACCTTTTCTCCCTTTTATTTGAGATCTTTTTCCAGTTGTATGGCCCAATGGCACTTGTTAGTAACCCCTCATTGCCAGGGAGGCTCATCCCTGGGAGTCATGTCCCATGCTGGTGGAAGGTAATGCATTAATATGCTGAATTTGGCTTACAGAGAGGCCACAATTGAGCAAAAAGGAGGCTTTCAGAATGCAACCCTTAGGTATCCCATAACAATAGGCTAAGTTTCAATTTCAAGGGCCCAGACTCATAAGGCTAGTTAGTCATCAAAAAAAAAAGAGCCCATCAGTGGATCATCCTCCTTTGACAGACACTGTCTCTGCATTTGAGGGACTATTACTACTCCCTTGGAGAATATGGCAAATCTGTCGATGATCCTTCATTCTAATTCCTTTTGGTTTAGTTTGTTGTTGTTTTTCCAATGCCTCTAAGTGTGTAGTTAGCTTTTCAATTTTAGCTCATTCTTCTTTTTTAATATATGTTTTTATGGCTATGAACTTCCCTCTCAAGACTGCTTTTGCTGCATCCCATAGGTTTTGATATGTTGTCTTGTCATTTTCATTAGTTTCAAGGTAGTTACTGATTTCTTTTAAGATTTCTTACTTGACCCACTGTTTGGCTAACAGTGTGTTGTTTAACTTCCATATCATTGTGCCTAGCCTAGAATAGGAGGCAAGATGGTGTCAATTAAGGAGGGTACTCACTGAGAGCTCACTGAAGATGGTGGATTGTGGACAGGGTCCTCCATGGTGGTGTGTGCTGTGGACGCATAGAACGAGAAGCTTGGGGTGAGAAGCTTGGGACATTTATCTGCACAGATCGATGGCATAGACTGATTAGGAACATAGAAAGAAGCAAGAAGATAAAACAAGAAGAAAAAGTGTCAAAGAGAAAACTTAACACACACAGAGAACCACCAGCTAAAAAAAACTCTAGAGCAGAGAGAGAAGCTAATCAACTGAATAAACACATCAAGATAAGATGATGATGAGAGGGCTAGAAAAAATTACAAAGCACACTGAGAATCAGGAAAACATGGACCAGTCCAGTCCAATGAACAAACTAAAAACCAGGAAGTGATGCAGAACATCGAACAACTAATCAAAGCTTTCCAAACAATTATCATGGACCAACTTAAAGAAGTGAAGGAAGAAATTAAGGATAGAAAGAAGACACTGGGAGAACATACTGAAGAAATTGTAAACATACGCAAAAAGATAACGGATATAATGGTGATCAATGGCACAATCCAAGAAATGCAAAAGACACTGGATTCACATAACAGCAGATTTGAACATGCAGAAGAAAGAATTAGTGATGTGGAAGACAATACATCTGAAATCAAACAGAAAGTAAAACAGATAGACAAAAAGATAGAAAAAATCTGGCAAGGACTCAGGGAATTAACCGACAACACAAAACGCACAAACATATGCATTATGGGCATCCCAGAAGGAGAAGAGAAGGGAAAGGGAACAGAAGAAGTGTTGAAGAAAATAATGGCTGAAAACTTCCCAACCCTATTGAGAGAGATGGATGTGCAGATCCAGGAAGCACAGGGAACCACAAACAGTATAAATCCCAACAGGCCAACACCAAGACATATACCTGTCAAAATATCCAATACTCAAGATGAACAGAAAATACTCAAGGCAGCAAGAGGAAAGAGAACCATCACATACAAGGGAAGCACAATAAGATTAAATGCTGATTTCTCAGCTGAAACCATGGAGGCAAGAAGACAGTGGTATGACATAGTCAAACTACTAAGAGAAAAAATTTCCAGCTGTGAAACCTCTAACCAGCAAAACTGGCATTGAAAAATGATGGAGAGTACCAAATATTCACAGATAAACAGAAATTATGAGATCATTTCAATAAAAAAGCTGCAGTTCAAGAAATACTAAAGGAAGTTCTACAAGTAGAAAGGAAAAAAACAAAGGAGAGAGAGTTGGAGGACAGTTCAAAAACAACTAAAAAGAAAACAACAGAAACAAAACAACATATACATACATTAACCCAAAGAAAAAATGGCTGAAGCAAGAAATTCGTTGTGAATAATAATACTGAATGTTAATGGATTAAATTTACCAATCAAGAGACACAGATTGGCAGAATGGATAAGGAAATATGATCCATCTATATGCTGTCTACAAGTAACCCACCTTCGACCCAGGGATTCAAGGAGGCTGAAAGTGAATGGCTGGAAAACAATTTTACAAGCTAACAATAGCCAAAAAAGGGGAGGAGTAGCTATTCTAATATCAGACAAAATAGACTTTAAATGCAAAACTATTGAAAGAGACAAAGATGGACGCTATATGTTAGTAAAAGGGGTAATCTCTCAAGAAGAGCAAACAATCATAAACATTTATACACCTAATCGGGGTGCCTCAAAATACATGAGACAAACTCTGGAGAAACTAAGTGGAGAAATAAATGCCTCTACAATTATTGAGGGGGACTTTAATACATCATTTCATCATTAGACAGAACATCTAGACAGAGAATCACTAAAGAAATAAAGGCTGACAACAATATATTAGAGGACTTGGACTTAATAGACACATACAGGACATTACACCCAAATACAGCAGGATTTACATTCTTCTCAAGACCACATGGATCATAATCCAATTTTGACCACATGCTAGGCCACAGAACAACTCTCAATGAATTCAGAAAGATTGATATTATACAAAGGAATATCTCTGCCCATAATGGAATGAAATTGGAAATCACTAAGGGCCAGAGAAACAGGTTAGGCACAAGAATATGGAAGTTAAACAACACACTGTTAGACAAACAGTGGGTCCAGGAGGAAATCTCAAAAGAAATCAGTAACTACCCTGAAACTAATGAAAATGACAACACAACATATCAAAACCTATGGGATGCCGCAAAAGAAGTCCTGAGAGGGAAGTTCATAGCCATGAATTCATATATTAAAAAAAAAGAAACAGCTAAAATTGAAGACTTAAATGCACACTTGGAGGAATTGGAAAAACAACAACAAACTAACCAAAAGGAAGCAGAAAGAAGGAAATAACAAAGATCAGAGCAGAACTAAATGAAATAGAGAAGAAGAAAGCACTAGAAACAATAAACAAAACAAAAAGCTGGTTCTTCAAGATCAATAAAATTGACAAACCCTTAGCAAGACTAACAGAGAAAAAGAGAGAACAGATGCAAATACACAAAATAAGGAATGAGCAAGGGGATATCACTACTGACCCCACAGAAATAAAGAGTATCATAAGAGGATACTTTGAACAATTATATGCCAACAAGAATGATCATTTAGAGAAAATGGAAAAGTTTCTAGAAACTCACAAACAGCCTACATTGATGAAAGAAGAAATTGATGAACTCAGCAGTACAATTACAAGTAAAGAGATAGACTCAGTCCTCAAAAACCTCCCAACTAAGAAGAGCCCAGGAACAGATGGCTTCACACCTGAATTCTACCAAACATTCTGGAAGGAGCTAACACCAATTCTGCTAAAGCTCTTCAAAAAATAGAAGTAGAAGGAATATTGCCTAACTCCTTCTATGATACCAACATTACCCTAATACCAAAACCAAACAAAGATACCACAAGAAAGGAAAATTAGAGACAAATTTCTCTAATGAACCTAGATGCTAAAACCCTCAACAAAATACTTGCTAATGGCATTCACCAACATATCAAAAGGATTGTAAACCATGACCAAGTGGGTTTCATCCCAGGTATGCAAGGATGGTTCAATATAGAAAATCAAACAATGTAATACACCACATAAACGGATTGTAAGAAAAAAATCACATGATCATCTCTATAGATGGAGAAAAAGCATTCAATAAAATACAGCACATTCCTGATGAAAACACTGCAAAAATAGGAATAGAAGAAAACTTTCTGAGTATGAAAAAGGGTGTACATGAAAAACCCAAAGCTAGCATCATCTTCAATGGTGAAATCCTAAAAGCCTTCCCTCTGAGATCGGGAACAAGAAAAGGATGCCCACTATTACCACTCCTATTTAACATTGTCCTAGAAGTACTTGCTCAAGCACTGAGGCAAGAAAAGGATATAAAAGGAATGCAGATTGGAAAAGAAGAAGTAAAAATTTCATTATTTTCACACAACATGATCTTATTGATAGAAAGCCCCAAGAAATCTACAAAAAAAAGCCTGTAGAACTTATGAAGGAGATCAGCAATGTTGCAGACTATTAGATAAATGCTGAAAAATCAATAGCATTTCTGTACACCAATAACGAGTAATCTGAGGAAGAAATCAAGAAAAAAATACCATTTACAATAGTAACTAAAAGAATCAAATACCTCGGAATAAATTTAATTAAAGATGTAAAGGACTGATATACAGAAAACTACACAACACTGTTAATGGAAATCAAAGAAGACTTAAATAAATGGAAGAATATTACCTGTTCATGGATAGGAAGACTAAACATCATCAAGACGTCCATCCTACCCAAACTAATCTACAGATTTAATGCAATCCCAATAAAAATCAACACTGCATTTTTTAAGGAACTGGAAACACTAACCACAAAATATATTTGGAGAGGTAAAAGGCCCTGAATTGCCAAAGAAATATTGAAAAAGAAAAGTGAAGTTGAAAGTATCACATTACCTGACTTTAAAACATACTACAAAGCTACAGTGATCAAAACTGCATGATATTTGCACAAGGATAGCCCTACTGACCAATGGATCTGAATTGAGATATCTGATATACATCCTCACATATACAGTCATCTGATATTCGACAAGGCCACCAAGCCCACTCATTTGGGAGAGAATTGCCTCTTTAACAAATGATGCTTGGAGAACTGGATATCTGTATCCAAAAGAATGAGAGAAGAATACCATCTTACACCTTATACAAAAATTAACTCAAGATGGATCAAAGATCATAATATAAGAGGCAATACCATAAAGACCTTGGAAGATAATGTAGGGAAGCATCTACAGGACCTTGTAATAGGAAATGGTTTCATGAACTTCACAGCCAAAGCACGAACAGCAAGAGAAAAAAAGATAAATGGGATCTCCTCAAAATTAAAAATTTCTTCACCTCAAGGACATTACTAAGAAAATAAAAAGGCAGCCTACCCAATGGGAGAAAATATTTGTCAACCATATATCTGAGACTAATATCCTGCATATATAAAGAAATTCTACACCTCAAAAAAAAAAATAAATAAATAAGACAAGCAAAACATTTTAAAAATGGGCAACTGACCTAAAAAGACACTTCTCCAAGGAAGAATTACAAATGGCTAAAAAGCACATGAAAAAATGTTCCACATCACTAGCTCTTAGGGAAATGCAAATCAAAACCACATTGAGATACAATCTTACACCCAACAGAATGGCAGCTATTTAAAAAAGAGCAGAATATAAGTGTTGGAGAGGATATGGAGGAATAGGAACCCTCATCCACTTCTGGTGGGATTGTGAAATGGTCCAGCCACTGTGGAGGGCAGTTTGGCGATTCTTCAGAAAATTAACAATAGATCTTCCATATGATCCAGCAATTCCACTGCTGTGTATATACCCAGAAGAATTGAAAGCAAAGACATGAACAGATATATGCACACCAATGTTCATAGCGACATTGTTCACAGTTGCCAAATGTTGGAATCAGCTCCGGTGCCCATCAACAGATGAATGGATAAGCAAAATGTGGTACATACATACAATGGAATATTACTCAGGTGTTAGAAGGAATAAAGTGCTAACACATGGAATAACATGGATGAATCTTGCAGACGTTATGTTGAGTGAAGCAAGCCAGGCATTGAAGGATGAACAGTATATGACCTCACTGATTTGAATTGAGGAAAGTGAGCAGTCTGTGAAAACCACTGTCTGAAAGATAGGTTAACAAGAGAGAAAGAGAGAATTGGCTGTGAGCCATCACCCATATGGACATAATCTATGATAAAATGATTGAGTATATTTGCATATTGAAGGATAGGACAGGTGGGTAGTAATATTACTGGGTTTGGTGGTGCAGGGATAACAGGTGGGTAGATTAGGTAGGGCAGATTAGAAAACCCAGGGCATGTAACTACGAATCTTGTCATCCCATGAGCCAAGACAGGGGAATGTCATATGCCCCAGGGGTTGGGGAGAAAGGAACAGAAAATATCAAATGGGGTATTTAGTGGTCATGGGAAATATTTTTCATTATCTTACAGTAATGTACACAGGACATGGTAAATATCATCAAAAATTATTAAACTGGACCATCCAAATTGTAAACTATACTGTAAGCCATTGACAATGTTTAGTAGCTGTTTCACTATCTGTATAGCAGTTATAACAATGCTACCATCCAAA